>JAODAL010047366.1:0-29998 GCA_025379985.1 Phyllomedusa bahiana
GGGCCCCGCCGGGTTTTTTTTGCCGATTGCCGGCTTCCTTCTCCTCCTCATGGCATCAGTAACTGGGCGTCAGAGCAGACTAAATCATCCTCTTGATCTTTTAACATGCCTTCTGACCCCAACCGCATTTTGTCATCAAAGAGGTCTTCAGACAATGAATTATCCACAGTGGTGGGTACACGAGTTGACATTTGGGCTGCTTCATGTTGGACGGATGCTGATGATGCTGATGACGACATTTGTGGCCGTGACTGGGAGGACGAGGAGGTAAGACTGCTAGATGCAGGTTGCATTAACCACTGAAGGACAGATTGGTGACGCTGTTCGTTATTGAGATTCACAAGGCCCTGACCCAGCGATGACAGGCCTGACGGTCCTGCAACTGACGATCCGCTGGCATGCGTGTTGTCGCCAGCACTGGAAGGAGCACCTGCTCTCGTACCTCTACCTCCATGTGCTAACCCCCCTCTTTGCTCGCTTACCACCTGCATTTCGCTCCATGTTCAGAAATATAAAAATTTGAGAAGGTATGGAATAGTTTTGATCTCTTATTAAAAGACGGCAAATCACAGCTATTCTCAAATCCCTCTAAACAAAACAAAATACCTGGATTCAAATTTAACTGCAAGGTGTCTCTATCAACAAATCTGGACTGGGCAAAAGTGCAAAAAACATGTATCTGTTATGTTTTCGTATAATACACAGTATTTTTTGCACCTTTCAATTCACCTGTGGTGACTATAAAATTGCTGTTTTCAGATTTACGTGCAAGCTGCGTCAATGAACAAAGCTGTAGTGCGCCAAAGTCAAAAAACACGTATCTGTTATGTTTTCGTATACCGTATATACTCGAGTATAAGCCGAGTTTTTCAGCACAAAAAATGTGCTGAAAAAACCTCCCTCGGCTCATACTCGAGTCACTGTCGGCGCTCAGGCGCTGCGATGGCCCGTGCGCCGACAGGGATGCTTCAGCTATATGCGGCTCCTCAGGGAGCGCATATAGCTGAATGCCGAGTACAGCGGACAGTGCCCGGACGCTGCGGTGGTCCGGGCACTGTCCGCGATCCCTTCACCTAAATGCGACTCCTCCGGAGTGCATATAGGTGAAGGGATACCACTGCGGGGCAGAGAGCAAGCGCTCCGTGCTCCACAGTGGCATCCGGGCGGCCGCAAGCAGACTCGCGGCCGTCCGGAGCACCCGGCACAGGCAGCGTTTGTCATCAGGCTGCGTGCGCGGTCTGATGACGTCACCGCCTGTGCCGGGAAGACAGGAGAGCGCGCGGGAGGCTGGAGCAGCGGGAGGGAGGCGGGAGGGGGCGGGGAGACGGAGCAGCGGGGAGCAGGTAAGTGTTTTTTTTGTTTTATTAACTGCCTATACCTGCCTACAGCTGCCTATACCTGCCTACACCTGCCTACAGCTGCCTATACCTGCCTACACCTGCCTATACCTGCCTACAGCTGCCTATACCTGCCTACAGCCGGCCCTATACCTGCCTATACCTGCCCTACAGCTGCCTATACCTGCCTACAGCCGGCCCTATACCTGCCTACAGCTGCCTATGCCTGCCTACAGCCAGCCCTATACCTGCCTACAGCTGCCTATCCCTGCCTACAG
Source organism: Phyllomedusa bahiana (assembly GCA_025379985.1). NCBI lineage: Eukaryota > Metazoa > Chordata > Amphibia > Anura > Hylidae > Phyllomedusa > Phyllomedusa bahiana. Next base: position 1,616 of record JAODAL010047366.1, read on the forward strand.
CTGCCTATACCTGCCTACACCCGGCCCTATACCTGCCTACAGCTGCCTATACCTGCCTACACCCGGGCCCCTATACCTGCCTTATACCTGCCTACAGCCGGCCCTTTTACCTGCCTTTACAGCTGCCTATAACCTGCCTACCCGGCCCTATATCTGCCTACAGCCGGCCCTATACCTGCCTCAGCCGGCCCTATACCTGCCTATACCTGCCTACACCCCTGCCCTATACCTGCTACAGCCTGCCCTATACCTGCCTATGGGGCCTTTATACCTGCCTAAAATTCTGTTATGGGGACATATAACTGCCTATTACATGCCTATGGGGCCATATACGTGCCTTTTGGGACATATACCCGCTATACCTGCATATAGGGCCATATATCTGCCTAATTTGCCTATGGGCAACATTAAACTGCCTATGTAATTTTATTGGTATCCATTTTTATTTTTAAAAATTTTCCCAGTAGCCACTGCATTTTCTACCCTAGGCTTTACTCGAGTCAATAAGTTTTCGTTTTTTTGGGGCAAAGTAGGTGCCTCGGCTTATACTCGGGGGGCTTATACTCGAGTATATACGGTAAATATACGGTATTTTTTGCACCTTTTCAATTCACCTGTGGTGACTATAAAATTTTCTGTTTTAAGATTTACGTGCAAGCTGCGTCCAATGAACAAACTTAGTGCGCCAAAGTAAAAAAACACGTATCTGAAAATGTATTCGGATAATAAATTTATTTCTTGCACCTTTCAATTCACCTGTGGTGACTATAAAATTGCTGTTTTCAGATTTACGTGCAAGCTGCGTCCCAAAGAAACAAAGCTGTAGTCGCCAAAGTCAAAAAAAACGTATCTGTTATGTTTTTTGTATAATACACGGTATTTTTTGCACCTTTCAATTCACCTGTGGTGACTATAAAATTGCTGTTTTCAGATTTACGTGCAAGCTGCGTCAATGAACAAAGCTGTAGTGCGCCAAAGTCAAAAAACACGTATCTGTTAAGTTTTCGTATAATACACGGTATTTTTTGCACCTTTCAATTCACCTGTGGTGACTATAAAATTGCTGTTTTCAGATTAAGTGCAAGGTGGAGATATGAACAAAGGTGGACTGGGTACAATTGAAAATTAACCCTATCTGAAATGTAACTGATAATCAAAGTGGAGTTGTGCACCTAACACAGAGACCTGCAATTCCTAGAAATGATGTGTATCCTAATATAAGTTCAGGCTGCCCAATATCCAGGAAATATTTCAATAGCAAACTGTTAATAATAAAGATATTGCAGTGCAATGTCTACACTAAGTCTTGGTGAACTTTATCCAGTGTTCTTTATAGAGCTTGTCTGTGTTCGCCCGCGGACCCCTCCCCCTCCCACTTCCCCGTGACTTTACAGCGGTAGATGCTCCTTTAAAATTCTCTACCTAACTACATAATATCTTGAAATCTCTAATCTAACTAAGTTGTAAGGATCACAGCTAATAGTAGAGGTTTTCTCTGTGCAGAAATAGAATAATTTCGCTGAGCTGTTTGGCCACAGGCAGAGCACACGTCCTACTCCTATGAGACGCTGAGAGACACTGAGGCTGAACAGGAAACGCTGTTCTATGTAAAACGAGGTCATGGATTTTTCCAGCCAATCGCAACCATACACATCCCAGTCATGACGTCGCACACACATCTCACCCTGCTCTATTCTGTAATCTGATTTGCTGGCTGCCAAAATTACAGGAAGCGCCGAAAATGGCGCGATCTTAATAGATGATGCACAGGTTTTAGCCTTAATTATCGCATGATCTAAAAATTTCGATCACCATAAAAACCTTGCCGATTTCAACTTTGTCGATAATAATCGCTCAACACTAGTCAGAATATATATTTTTCATGCATCACGATGTATACATTTGACCTACACCTGCAACAGTGTGAATGGGTCTTTAGACCTTGTGTCCTTTATTTCCTTATGTATGAACATGGCTGCGCCAGTTTCCTGGTGTGCTTTGAGCAAAAAAGAATATATCAACAGGTGCACTCCAAAGTTTGGCGTGATAAGTGCCTTTGTAATGCACCAAAGATTTGGAGGAGTTCTGGGGGCATCGCACCACATTTGTAGGATTAGACACATTTATGAATATTAGATGCCAATCCTAGACGCAAAACAGTTAGGACAGCCAGAACAAGTTAAAGGAAGTCTGCCTGAGCCAGACTACTCGTATTGGCACTAGAATACACCTGTATGTATGAGCCGTAGAAGAACAAGTTCATACATTCTGGCACATTCTACACTGCCTTAAAGCTATTTAGAACTGGCGTGTCAGTGCCAGGATTTATACTTGTTGTCCTATAAGTAGTTTAGCTGGTAATAATGCACTCAATATTTAATCATTAATTAACAGGGGCCAATGTAGCTGAACAATTTATTTGAATTTGCTGTTGAATACAGTGTGGGATTACCAGCTTAGTTAGTGGCTAGACTATTGTTTAGCCTTATGTTCATTAGGCTGTTGGTTTAAAAGTATTTGTACCTGCAAACAGAACTTGATAGACAGGCTCAGGATTTTGTTTGTCTGTTAGAGTCTATTTGCAAAGTATTTTGTCTAAAAGTCTAAATTATATTTAATGTTTAAGTCAGGAAGAATTTTAGACATAAATTGAGTTATCCCTATCAAAGGCCTGGATGCATTATTGGAATCCAGGGCAGATAAGATACAAGAAAATAAGTTCAAACAAAGCTGCAGTCTTAGCCAGTCAATAGGGACTGTGGAGACCAGCTTCCAGGTTTAAGTAAGTTCACACTGGTTACCATTTAACAAGGACTGCTGCTGAGCAAAACTGTGATATCTGACTCTAGCCAAAACAAGCCAATGTAGAATCTTAAACTATGGTAACAAAAACAAATCAAAAAGAAAGAAACTGTCGGCCGGTTCAGTTGTTGCATTACACTTTGAAAGTAAATCTGCTTCTTACTGTAAATTAATTTAATGAGAGTAATTACAGTATAGATCCGAGTTGCAGAAAATGATCCAATCCTCCCAGGTTTGGAGATGTTTCTTATAAAGGGTAGAAAAGTCAGCCCTGAACTCCTCCCTTCTCTGTATCGTATGAATTTCCTTAAACCAGTCTGACACAGAGGGGCTGGAGGTGGAGAGCCATAGCCTGGGGATCACAGTTTTAGCTGCGAGCAATAAATGGGATACAAGATGATGCTTAAGGGCAGGAGTTGGAAGAGGGAGAGCAAAGAGAAGAATATGTACAGGGTCAGCTTGTAATAATATGCCCGTAATAACACCAATAATATCTATCACTTTTAACCAGAAAGGCTGAAGGACCGAGCAATCCCACCAGATGTGAGCCATGGTTCCCCTGTCTGTCTTGCAGCGCCAGCATGTGCTTGGAACTTCTGGGTAGAGGGCGTGCAAGAGAGCTGGAACTCTGCACCACCTTGTCAAAATTTTGTAATTTAGCTCCTGAGCTTTAGTGGATATGGAGGATTTATGAGTTAAGATAAATGCCCTGGTCCAGGCCTCGTCTGAAAGTGTAGTACTGAGCTCCCTCTCCCAACTATTTTGGAAAGAGAGCCTGCCCGTCAAGGGGATATTGACTAACATTTTATAAAGACCTGAGACGGCCCGTTTTTCCGAATACTTCCATAGACACCACATCTCAAATGTTGTAGCTGGCCTCTGGATGTTCAGATTTAACTGAAACGTGGAGTAAAAGCTCCGGAGTTGGTAATAATTAAACCTTGAGAACTGTGTAGTCAACGGGTCACCTACCAGGTCCTCATAACTCAGCAAGAAACCTGAAGAGATCACACCAGCGAAAACAGATTTTGCAGCCTTACCACCTAAAAGGCGTGAGAGCGGGATCACAAGAGCCTCCGGAACCCGTGGGTTGCTTCGCAGCGGGTAACAGGGACCTCCTGGGGTAAGTAAACACATCTTGGAAGCGAAAGATCTACAAACTACAACTGACGTTTGTGCTATTAAGGGCATGCCAGCGAGCACCTTCTTCGAAAGTGCTGAGGGTGGAAGCTAAGGTAAACCCGCTACGGATGTTCGTTATAGCTGTGATTCAAGCTGAACCCATAGTTTGGATTTTGCATTATGAAAGTTATCCAGTGTACGGACTGCAACTGATGCCAGGTAGTAGGCTTGAAAGTCAGGGAGGGACAGACCACCCTCAGACTTCGGACGCACAAGAATGGACTGAGCTATTCTAGGGTGTTTACATGCCCATATGAAGTGACTAACCAGCCGACGCAGGGACATGAAAAAGGTTTTAGGGAGGGAGATAGGTACGGCGTGAAAAAGGTATAGAAGGCGGGGCAGTATATACCTGTTTAATAAGATGAACCTGCCTATCCACGAAAAGTCCCTTCCATCCCATTTCAGGAGGTCCTATGTTATATTGCGGAGTAGGGGGGCAAAATTAAGATCAAAGATCTTGTCAAGGGAGGGGGAGACATGAACGCCTTAGTATAGAAAGGACGTCTTGGTCCAAGAGAATGCGAAGGAGGACTTTAATAGAGCCATATCTCGGTTTGGAATTTCATTCAGGTTGCAAATTGTGCAGAAATAACACTTCCTTCAGCACAATCCAGGTACCCCAGATCCATACAGTATTACCACCACCTATTTAATAGGTGATCAATCACCAAAACACCCAAACACTTGTCTCTAGCAGTAAATGATTTTAACAATATTAAATGCTATGGATTCTTTAGAGCATACAATGATCAAACTTATTAAAGTTTTAATCTTTAATAGGTTAATAGCCTGCAGAGGCTCTTCCTCTCCTGGAGGTCAGAAGAAATAACTGAAACATAACTGAGATACTGACTGAACCATCAAGCTGTGAATGTGTCTGAATTTTTAGAATCATATTTTTATGGTCTCCATGTTTAACTTTAGTTTGAAGAACTGACAATCTGTTCATTAGTCTAATTTGCTGTTCCTCACTGGACAGTCCTCTGAAGTATATGACCCAGGCCCCACATGAAAAGTCACACACTGGCAGATAACCTAACACCCTTAGCCCTCTATAAACCATCCAAAGGAATTCCTGGCCAAAGTTTATGATATTTACTTTAGAGATGAACCAATTTGTAGTCAGTGAAATTCATACCAAATCCTTTCCATTGCATTCACTATATATGAATATTGTCTCAAATTTTTACCTACATTATTAGATTTTTGTTTTACAATTTGGAAGTCTAGAAAGCCAGTATTTTTACTACTATTTTAATGGAATATATTTAGCTATAGAGTTCCATCCAGTATAATCCGTTTCAGATGTTAGCAACTGCTTTCAATTGTGTTATCAGGACTTCCTATATACACCAAACCAAAGCTCTCACTCAGTGCAGCCAAGCACAACTGAAAATAGAAATTTGTGTACAATGTGGTGGCTGTAATGCAAAAAAACAAAGAGTAACATGAATGAACCTGGCACTGACTGGCCAGTTCTATGTCTGTTTATAATAGTATGTGATCTGACAAAATGTATGAAAGAGTGTTAAGTGCCAAACATTTATGCATAGAGTGTTATGCACCAAAATTAGATTCAGCCATGGTAAGAATTTGTACAAAAGTTCCGCACCAAATTTAAGCGCATTCCTTGTGCATTTTTGACGCATTCAAGAGTGTCAGTGGTGCAGAATGTGTCAAGTTTTGCCGTACGACTGTTCATACATCTATAGAACAGGGTTCCAATGGTTTTTTGGCTTACAGTATGCCAGAATACTAGCACAACCCCAATTCATACAGGTCATCCGAAGTCTCCAACACAGCTATGCAGAACAGGCACTAAAATCTATGTATACTGCTCACAAAAAGTTACGTATACCGTATATACTCGAGTATAAGCCGACCCGAGTATAAGCCGAGGCACCTACTTTTGCCCCAAAAAACTGGAAAACTTATTTTCTCGATTATAAGCATAGGTTAGAAAATGCAGCGGCTACTGGTAAATTTTAAAAATAAAAATGGATACCAATAAAATTACATAGGCAGTTTAATGTCCCCATAGGCAATTATAGGCGGATATATGGCCCTATATGCAGGTATAGGCAGGTATATGTCCCAAATGGCACGTATTTGGCCCCATACGCAGGTAATAGGCAGGTATATGGCCCCATAGGCAGGTAATAGGCAGGTATATGGCCCCATAGGCAGGTATAGGGCAGGCTGTAGGCAGGTATAGGGCAGGCTGTAGGCAGGTATAGGGCTGGCTGTAGGCGGGTATAGGCAGCTGTGGGCAGGTATAGGCAGCTGTAGGCAGGTATAGGGCAGGTATAGGGCCGGCTGTAGGCAGGTATAGGGCCGGCTGTAGGCAGGTATAGGGCCGTGATAGGCAGTTTAGGGCGCTGTAGGCAGCTGTAGGCGGCTGTAGGCCAGCTGTAGGCAGGTAAGGCAGCTGTAGGCAGCTGTAGGCAGGTACAGGGCCGGCTGTAGGCAGGTATAGGGCAGGTATAGGCAGCTGTAGGCAGGTATAGGGCCGGCTGTAGGCAGGTATAGGGGGGGGCCGGCTGTAGGCAGGTATAGGGACGGCTGTAGGCAGGTATAGGGCGGCTGTAGACAGGTATAGGGCCGGCTGTAGACAGGTATAGGGCCGGCTGTAGACAGGTATAGGCAGCTGTAGGCAGGTATAGGGCAGGTATAGGCAGCTGTAGGCAGGCATAGGCAGTTTGAAAAAATAAAAAAAAATCACTGACCTGGCTCCCCGTGTCCCTCGCCGCTCCGCCTCCTCGCTGTCCAGCGTCCCGCGCGCTGTCCTGCATCTTCTCGGCACAGGCGGGTGACGTCATCAGGCCGCGCACGCAGCGTGATGACACACGCTGCCTGTGCCGGAAACTGCGGGCAGCCGCGAGTCTGCTTGTGGCCGTCCGGAGACCACTGCGGGGCACGGAGCGCTCGCTCTGTGCCCCGCAGTGGTATCCCTTCACCTATATGCGCTCCAGAGGAGTCGCATATAGGTGAAGGGATCGCGGACAGTGCCCGGGCCAGCGCAGCGCCCGGACACTGAGCGCTCACTCGGCCTTCAGTTATATGAGCTCCCTGAGGAGCCGCATATAGCTGAAGCGTCCCTTTCGGCACTCGGGCCATCGCAGCGCCTGAGTGCTGACAGTGACTCAAGTATAAGCCGAGGTAGAGTTTTTCAGCTCATTTTTTGGGCTGAAAAACTCGGCTTATACTCGAGTATATACGGTATTTGACTTTGACTTTTGGTTGAAATTTCAGGATGAACATAAAATTCTTGATTTTTTTTAAAATGAACTAAATGAGACCATCTCTTAACTGGATGTACAGGTGATTGAGCCCTGTTTTCTATTCTTCAATTCTGTTGAGTCCTGCTAAAAAATGTAAAGCTTTTTCAAGCACTTATGGAGTCTATGTTACCCACAATAGCTGAGGACCACTGAGCTTAGCATTGCTGCTTGCCCCTGCTTTGTTAAGGTGTCGGAAGCTCCCACTGGCCATTTCAGATAATGTATAGTATCCTGACTACCTTAGGCCTACAGGAAATCTTGAGGATTTATGACAGTATGCCACAGCATCCACTGGGTGAGTCTCATTATGACACCATATTTGACATATTGACTATGTGAGGAGAGTTATAGATATCGTAAGACAAAAAACAACAGGAGAGAACGCAGTGCTACCTCGTGTGGTATGTACTTTAGAACTGTAGATAGAAAGACAAAGCGATCCTGCTCCCATTAGTATGTTGTGCAAGATGCTAGGAGGCCCGGTATAGCATGGACACTCCATGATATAAAATTTGAAGACTATAGTCTTCCATCATTTACACACATTTTTGGATACCTAATTGACTAATTAGACTTGTAGGGCTGTGAAAATAATGCTCGGAACTTTGCATGCAATTAAAAAATAACTTTATTTTAATGGAAAGAACACATTTCGTGTCTTGAGAAGCTTGAGGAAGTGTCTCAAGACACGAAACATGTTCTTCCCATTAAAATAAATATTTTTTAATTAAGTTCCCACAGCCCTACAAGCCTAATTAGCCAATTAGGTATCCACAAATTTATGCTAAGGTTATTTGGCATAGACAGTTTGCAGCAGCCTGGCTTATCTCAGAAGCCAATAAGAGATTGAGAAAGTTCTGTGTCATAGGTACAGTATAATAATGCATTAAATGTCAAGTTAAGTTTTGCTGTATCTGTAGCAGTGAAAAAAACAATGTCTAGTTACAGTCACATTTAAAGAGGATGACTAAATCAATATTTTAGGATTTTTTTTCTAGCATACCACTGCCTTTTCAAATTAAAAGCTATACTCACCTTTCCTCTTACCTTGGATCCAGCACTGCACCATCCTCAATCACCTTTGCTCTTCTGTTTTTCTCCAATCTTCTTTCAAACAGAACATCATTGCTGCAGTGGTCATGTGCCATTGACTGAAATCATAGTTCAAAGGTGTACTGAATGGTCACGTCAACCAATAGCACAGGAGCACTATAGCCAATCAGGAGCTGAAGTGGTTAAGTCTTGATCGCGAGACGATAGGCAGAGAGTGAGGACAATGCTGTCCTGGACCCGAGTTGAGAGTGTAGGTGAGCATAACTTATTTAAAATAGGCAGCAGTGTACTGAAAAACTAAAAAAGTTTTTGTGAGGAGACTGAGCCCAAAGAGGTCTGTGCCACCTTAGCAGACGTCTGGAAGAGGAAGAGGGAGAAATTAAAAAACTTGTTTTGAGATAACGTTCTGTGTCACAGTATCATAATGCATTGTAAAGTTAAGCTTTGCTCCTGTGCATCATGGTTATTATCAGAATCAACATTTTAAACCCTATTCCTACATTTATCTCTTTAATGACCGCCCACTGATTTTAGCCATTGGGCAGTGCAGGTTGTTAATCTGCAACAATGTCTAGAGATGCTGGTGCAGATGAAGGAGTTTTGCGGCTCCTAGCAATGCAGCTGTTCTAGAAACAGATCTATACTTAACAGCCATGTTCCTAGAGCAGACTCTGTAAGCATCGGGAAGCAGAGGAAACCTCTGATACCCAGCGCTTAACCCATTGAGTGCCTCTGTCTGTGACCACAGCATAATCAAGGTGCATTCCGCGGCTCCATCGGGTCATCGGAACTCCTGGTGACCCGATGGAGCCCAGGGAATGTCTGTACAGTAAAAAACATAAAAAATTGTAGAATAAAAAAATGTAATAAATAATAAAATAAAAATAAATATTTAATATTTAGTTATTGTACATACATTACACACACACAAAAAAAAAAAAAAAATACTACACATATTAGGTATCTGCACGACTGCAGTAACCTGTTGAATTCCCCAGAAGGTTATTTAGTGTGAAATGTGAATGGTGTCAAAAAGAAATAATTAAAAAAACAAATATATATATATATATTTAAATTCTGCAGTGATTTATTTCTAAACTTAAACTATGCACCCCAACAATACAACTTCTTCCACATAAACAAGCCCCCATACAACTGTGTCACTTTAAAAAAAAAAAAAAAAAAATTATGACTGTTGAAAGACAAGGAGGCAAAAATGACATTTTTTTTTTTTTTTTGGTGTTTCATCAGAAATTTTATTTTATAGAAACTGAAGCAGCTCATTTTCCAGGGAGGATGATTCCATCATACTTCTGTTGGAACCAACGCATGGCTTCCTCTTTGCCAATTATGTGCTTTGCACCAATGGTACCCTTCTTGCGCTTTTTGTCAGCAATACTGAATCCAGGGCGCCCAAGAACCACATAGAAGTCCAGGCCGTAGATACCAATGCTTGGGTCATATTTGATACCCAGATCGATGTGTTCCTGGATCCCAAAACCAAAGTTTCCAGTATCTGAGAAGTTGTTCTTCCTCAGTTCATATTCTCTGACCTTAAATGGGTGTTATCGTTTGAGCTGCTCGTGCTATTCAGCTAATTTTCTCAGATTGAGTTTGAAATCCAGGGGCGTGTCTCTACTTTCAGCAGGCGTGTCTCTCCTCCCAGGAGGCGTGTCTCCCCTCACTGAAGAACTGTGACATCATCATTTTGTTTAAAGCAGGGGATGCAGAAGGTTGTCTGGATATAACAGCTCTGTAGCCTCCTGCCTGCTTATGTCTGCAGCCTTGAGGCTCCAAATTCCAGCAAGCACCTGTCATATGTCTTAGTTTACACACAACTGAAAGCCAGCAGCTGTTACTTATAGTGGTGTTCATCCAAATTGTACTGACAACAGGCAGAGATCTTTACTCAACTACAAATGTCAGCTTCAAGTAAAGATCTCTGCTTGCTGTGACATGTGAGTGAAAACAATGGGGGGAAAAGCAAATCAGCTTTGAGAGAAGGCCCTGCTCAGCCTGTAACTAACAGGGCTCATGGTGTAGAATTAGAGCAGTGAGCAGTGATAGACTATTGCTTTTACAACGAAGGGGTTTGGAGTTCTAGTCCCTCACAGGGTATATTTTTTCCCCCCCTAAATTCTACACATATGTAGAGAGACCTAAAATATATATGTTAATCTCTATAATGATATATATACACATACAGGGCTCCCCTATATCATGTCTCATCCCCCCAAAATATATGCATTGTATCACGTTGGAAGTGTTTGGTGTGACTGCAAGGATAGGACACTATATAGGGGAGCTTTGTGTGTGTATATGAATAAAATTATAGATGTCTGCACATATATTTTCATATCTTTAAATATCTGTACAAATTTTAAATAAAAAAAAACAAAAACGACTGATGGGGCTTGAACTGCCAACCTTTGTCGTGGAGGGCTAATCACCTAAGCTCTGCACCACACAAGCAACTTATACAGACACAGTGTTGAATCCTTATACAGACGCAGTGTTGAATCCTTATGTTATACACTACAGGTGATGACGTCATAAGGAGGCGGGGCTTCCATTCGATCTGAGGAACAGAACGCCTTCTTTTCCAAGTAGCATCTTAAGGATTGGATCTGTGAGGAGGTTAATCAACCTCTTGGCAAAAGCCCCTTAAACAGCCAGTGATTGCCCAGAACATTGACCATAAAGCTGGGAGATGTAAATAGAGCCAGCAGACCTTGGTTTCACTATCAATTTTAACAGCTCAGAGGGGAGTAAACACAGAGTGTGCAGGCAGTCAATCACAGCGTAGGGGGCGTGGCCGGGCGTTTCCTGTCTATGGGCGTATCCCAACAGGCTGAATGAAATGTCAGCCAGCCAATCACAGTGCAGGGGGCATGTCTAGGGTGCCAGAATCGATCAGGGGGCGTTCTGACCAGCAGCAGCAGAAATAGAAGACAGATTTAAAGAGATGCTCATATCTGCTAAACCAAGTGACAGAGGTAATGCAACCCAATTACAAAAGTGCTTATTTTTACTGTCCCCATAATCTGAGACATGATCTTTGTAACGATAACACCCCTTTAAGACCCTTCTCAAGAATTTCTTCTGTTTTAGCTCCCCGAACGGTGCAGTGAACTGTGATCTTTTCATTTCTCCTGATTCCAAAAGACCTCACAGTGTAGCGCGCTTTGGAAAAGACATTGCATTCACAATTTTATAAACCAGAACAAAACATTTACTGATAAATTCATCCGGAATTTTAAGGAGAAGCTTTCATTTAGTCAGTCTTTTTAAAGGGGTAAATACACAATGTCATAAGATTCTCAAATATACGGTGTGCCAACAGAATTTTTAGTGTGTGCCGGTATACCAAAATAGCACTAGGCTCTGTGTAACCATTATAGCAATAATGCATTGGTCTGGCAATAGGTGTCATATGTTGCTTTCAGTATTACTCAGTAAATTTTTATACAGAGTTTCATCATTTAGGAACTTGTTATGTTACCAGGATATTATGCAATGTTTTTCTGCAAGTCAATAAAGTGTCATGCTGTGCTTTAACTAGGTCATCAGGAAATTGGTTGTATATAATATAAGAATGACTACATAGGACTTTCCATTAGATCACAGTCTGGATTTTTTTTTCATTTCTTTTTGCTTATATTTATAGCACCAAAATGTTTTTCACCTCTGCACAAGGTTTTGTACCATCTATAACAACCACCAATGGGGCCCACAATATTATTTACCTATATCAGACACACACATATTAGCATACACAGAGGAAACAAGAGGAAAACATCATTATAATTTAGACACTCTAGTTTATTGAAGACAACCCAGTCTGACAAAACCAGGAGGGTGTACGGTTGTACAGTACTTTCCAACTCCTGAAATAATACTCTCTCTCTTTGTTTTATTTGTCTTCTGCTGCAAAGAAGGCCTATGAGGCCAAGTACTATATTTAGTTTGGCTCAGGTTGTTTCAATAAATATACACTATAAATAAGCAATGCCTGTTAAATGTATATTTTTTGTTTGTTAGCTGTAGTTTTGAGATTTAATTTCCTAGAAAAAATATTCTATGACTTTGCCTACCACCTAGTGTCCAAACAAAAGATTGCACAGATAGTTTACTCGTTGGGCTTTATGCTTACTCAGCTCAAGTTTGTAACAATAAAATCAGTATAGGTAAATTTATAATTGCAAAGACCATAAAAAGAGATTTGTGCAGATCACAGAGGATTGTTTAGACCAGTAGCTCTCAACCTGTTTTGCTTGTCCTGTTTCCACCATCATCATCAACTTCTTATTTCTGTGTATGTCAGTTATCTTCAAAAGTGAATTTCCATCTAAAACAACATATGAATACAGCAAAGTGTAACTTGACTGTAATATCAGGGCTTTCCATGGTATCTATTATCTCAAAACAAAACAAAAAAAAAAATCTGTTCCATTATATCATGGTCTGTTATTCGGAAAGCTTGCATTTGCTATATCCTTTAGCTATGTGTATACAGTATATGATTGAGTATAAGCCGACCAGAATATAAGCCGAGGCACCTACTTTTGCCACAAAAAACTGGGAAAACTTATTGACTCGAGTATAGGCCTAGGGTGGAAAATGCAGCGGCTACTGGTAAATTTCAATAATAAAAATGGATACCAATAAAATTACATAGGCAGGTATTGGCAGTTTAATGTCCCCCATAGGCAGGTATAGGCTGTTTAATGTCCTCCATGGGCAGTTATAGGCAGTATATGTCCCCCATAGGCAGGTATATGTCCCCCATAGTCAGGTATAGGTAGTTTAATGTCCCACATAGGCAGTTATAGACAGGTATATGTCCCCCACAGGCAGTTATTGGCAGTTATAGGCAGGTATACAGTGGATATGGAAAGTATTCAGACCCCTTTAAATTTTTCACTCTTTGCAGCCATTTGGTAAGATCAAAAAGGTTATTTTTTTGCTCAATAATGTACACTCTGCATCCCATCTTGAAAGAAAAAAAAAAGAAAAACTTACCTCGGCTTGTCTTCTGGAATATTCAGCCTGTGACTCCGCCCTCTAGACCTCCTCCTCCAGTTTGCATAGAGGGGGAGTTAGAATATGAAGTCGCCCGTATTTTGGATTCTCGTAAGGTCCAAAGGTCACTGCAGTACCTGGTCCATTGGAAGGGGTATGGTCCCGAGGAGAGATCATGAGTTCCGGCGAAATCCATCCATGCTGATGACCTGGTGAGGGAATTCCATGAGTCTTACCCGGACAAACCCAGACCAGGGAAGGGTCTGGTGGCCCCTCCTAAAAGGGGGGTACTGTCAGGGCTAGGCTGCATTCAGGCTGCAGGGATCAACAGGCTGCAGCAGCTGATTTGCAACCCCACCCTGATACACTTGCTGCTGGCAGCTCTGTGAGTGACAGACGCCCAGCCAATGGGAGGTCCCGGAGGCCGCTCCAATCAGCTACAGGGGCGGTATCCGGGAATCACATTTAAACTCCCTGCTAGCTGAGTGCTGCGCCTGTGAAATTTCCTGGCTGCCTTGCTTTCCTGTGATTTGTATTGTGCTGTTTACTTGTGTACCTGACCTCGGCTTGTTTACTTACCTCGGCTTGTCTTCTGATTTTGTACCTCGCTCCCGTTCATGTTTGACCTAGGCTTGTTTACGTTTATCCCTCTGGTTCTGATTTGTGGCTTTGGCGTTCCCGTTTTGGTATTTACCCGGACTGTCTGACTATTCTACTTCCTGACGGCCCCCCGCACTCTAGCAGCGCAGGGACTGTCGCCCAGTTGCCGTCTGCCGTCTAGGGCAGCACGTCAAGTAGGCAGGGACAGTGGGCTGGGTTCCAGTCAGGGCTCACTGTACCTCCCTTGACGTGACACACTGCTCATCACCTGCCCAATACAATCCTAACAGTGAAATGCTATGGGGATGTTTTTTAGCTGCAGGGACTGGATGACTGGTTGCAATGGAAGAAAAGATGAATGCGGCCAAGTACAGAGATTTCCTGGATGAAAACCTCTTCCAGAATGCTCTGGACCTCAGACTGGGCCAAGGGTTCATCTTAAAACAAGGCAATGACCCTAAGCACACAGCTAAAATAAAAAAGCAGTGGCTTCAGAACAACTCTGTGACCATTCTTGATTGGCCCACCGAGAGCCCAGGCCTAAACCCAATTGAGCATCTCTAGAGAGACTTGAAAATGGCTGTCCACCAACGTTTACCATCCAACTGAGGGAACTGGAGAGAATCTGCAAGGAAGAGTGGCAGAGGACCCCCAAATCCAGATGTGAAAAATTTGTTGCATAATTCCCAAGAAGACTCATGGCTGTACTAGCTCAAAAGGGTGATTCTACTCAATACTGAGCAAAGGGTCTGAATACTTAAGACCATGTGATATTTCAGTTTTCCTTGTTTAATAAATTTGTAAAAATATCTACATTTCTGTTTTTTTCTTTCAAGATGGGGGGGGGGGCAGAGTGTACAATAATGAGCAAAAAAATTATTGATCTTACCAAATTTTTGATCTTACCAAATGGCTGCAATCAAACAAAGAGTGAAAAATTGAGAGGTGTATGAATACTTTCCATACCCACTGTATGTCCCCCATAGGCAGGTATAGGCAGGTAAAGGCAGGCTTTGTTAAAAAATAAAAAATACAAGTACTTACCTCTCTCCCCTGCTGCGCCAACAGTCTTCTTCCTGACACAGGCGGTGTGATGTCATCAGGCAGCATGATGACACTCATGCTGCCTGTGTCGGAAACTCCAGAGGCAGCCTCAAGCTGCGACCTTCCGGAGTCCTATTGCAGAGCAGGGAGCACTCGCTCTCTGCTCGGCAATAGTGTCTTCAGCTATATGCGCTCCCAGAGGAGTCACATATAGCTGAAGTGATCCCTGCTGGTGCCAGGGCCATTACAGTGCCCGGACGCCGACAGTTGACTTGAGTATAAGCCGAGGAAGGCTTTTTCAGCACATTTGTTGTGCTGAAAAAATCAGCTTGTACTCGAGTATATACGGTATGTTAATAAGCTTCAAATCCCCTATACAATACATGCACAGTATACCATAATCAAGCACTTACATGAGTACAAAAGTACTTGATTGTACAGTATATGTACAATCAAGTACATATAAAGAACCACAGAGTGGTAAGCATGCATCCATAAAAAATGAGCATGGCTGTATGAACACATTGCCCCACTAGCAACATAGGGATATTATACGCACACAATAATATACCAAAACTAATGACTGACAAAAAAATAAAGCAGAAAACATACCAATAGAAGGGTAAAGAGATCAACCTCACTATCTGGTCTGCATTATTTTTGCTGCTTCTATATTCTGTTTTTATATTGGGCCAGTGCATGCTTGCCTTGTGTGTTTTATATAGGATAATTATGTAATTCATTCCTAGTGTTACAATTAATGAGATTGTTTTGTTATCTCTGGTATAAAGTGAATGTATTATGGGTTATATTGCTAAGGGGTCTGTGAACAAGAGGGGGTTGCCTGTGATCTAATGATGAGGAGGTCTCTATGCACAAATTACCAGTGACTTGGAGTCTGATTTGGGGCATAATTTTACAGCGGGGAAAATAAATATTTGATACCCTAGTGATTTTGTACGTTTACCAACCAACAAAGAATGGAGAGGTCTGAAATTTTTTTTGTAAAGAATAGCGAGAGTCTTTTGAAGCACCCATATTTAAAATTAATGATTTAGAGGCGATAACTTTATAATATGAGAGGGAACCAAATTTTTCGAAAACGGTTAAGATAGATGCAATCCCTTCCTCCTGAGGCACTCTGACATAAAACGGGAAATCAACTCGCTGTCACGAGATTCATATGGGCTGGGAAAAAACCTCTATACCCCTTTTAAAAGCTTATGCTACCGACCTCAAAAGGGGGCTTAAATCTGCCAGACGTTAGGGGATAAAACCTAAGCATGCATCGCGCCGCCATGTAGTAAGATTGGTCGAAAACCTCAGTAGAAACTCTAACTGGGAGATGAGAGGGACCTGATGCACCCGTGGAACCCCCTGGCCCTCTTCCACACCAAATACCCGAGCCTCCCGCCCCTGATCAAATCGTCAGTGATTCTTAGAGATACAATTTTGGTCTGGAAAGAGATCAGAAAGCGCTTGGGACTCTCCTACTTGATTTCCAGACGTATGCCCCTTTGGACCACCCCGAATTTCCCCTGGGAAACTCTAATCCAATGTTTGCCAAGTGGAAAAAACCAGGGGCTAAAGGGAAGTGGGACAACAACCACATGAGACGACCGCAGAATGGCTGAAGCCCTCAAAATGGTAGCTAAATTTTTCTTCCCCACCTCGCAGATGCTGGCCGCCTACCAGCTATACTACTTCTTGCACGTCTAGGTTGGGGGGATGTCACAAGAGAAATTTCCCCAAATTATATGATGCTTTCATAGCGAGTAATAGAGAATGTTGCAGTCTGTCGGGAAATCTATGGAGTCATGAGAATTTGGATCTCAAATCGAACAGAACACAGCTCTTTAGCCTTGGGCACGTCGTTTGAAAGATTGACCAACTCCCAGATAAGATCCTCCCAAGGCTATAAGCGGCCCAAAAAGCACGTAAACTGTGCAAACTGAGAGAAATCGCATTTAAAATTGTGCATACGCCATCTAATGGGTTCAAATTTACCTGTCACCCCCCAAAATTCCCAGACAGACTGCAAAATTGCCCAAAATGTGGCCCCAGTATAAAGTCTGACCTCTGGCATGGTCTTCTGGGACTGCACCAGGTACAGGCTTTTGGGACAGCTTTATCACCTATGTTGGAGTACACTATAACATTACTCTAGAGAAAAATCACGACCTGCTTGTTTTTTTAAACTGCACTAGAACCCCAGAGGTGGAGGGGAGAACATGCCGCCTTAGGACCCAGACTATCCCTGCAATTGTCCATAACCCGATTTTAGTGGCTAAGCGCTGTCTGCTTTCTCTTTGGATCAAGCCCTCCTTGCCCACTTTCCATGATCACGGACCAAATGAAGTTTGTACCTGGTTGCTGATAAACTGGAAACGGAGCGGTCCAAGGAAGAGCGTACGGCAGGATCCTTTCACCGCTGGGGGCTCTCTTTTATTGAATCGCATTATTCGGACAAGGAGGTTGAGATCCTCATTCAAACATTCCAATACAACGGATGGTAATTGCAGGAGGGGGTTAGCGGCTCCCCTGGCAG
Organism: Phyllomedusa bahiana; assembly: GCA_025379985.1. Taxonomy (NCBI): domain Eukaryota; kingdom Metazoa; phylum Chordata; class Amphibia; order Anura; family Hylidae; genus Phyllomedusa; species Phyllomedusa bahiana. The sequence continues at coordinate 19,151 of JAODAL010047366.1, forward strand.
GCTAAAAATTTGACCTAGTCTTGATCTGCTTTTGGGTTTGGGAAGGAGAATATGTCCCCCAGTCACTTTTATGTATGCTAGAAGGGGGAAGCACGCCCCAGCAATGCAGGTTTTCATGTTTTTCTTTCTTTTCTTGTTGTTTCTTTTTTGGTTTTAACGGACCCTTATGTTGGGCCGACATTCAGAATATGTTCTAATGACAAAACAGGAAAGACGTCACGTTCCAACACATGCTTGATTTATGATTAAGTGCCAAAAATGGATAAAAGATGTATAAGCAATAGACATGTGGGTGTTGACAACCATATTTTATTTCAATGTGCACTGTAACATGGTCCTCATTTTGTGAGGATGACCATTTCTCCTTCATCCTGTATGTTTGTTTGTAAAAATCTGCTTTGCTTTGCTCTCTGAAAAACCCAATAAATATTTGTTTATAAAAAAAAAGATAGATGCAAGAGATTGTTCAGGTGCTGAAAGAGCAAAGATAATATTCTCGGCAAAAAGTCCTATCTCGTTCTCTGTCTCCTATTACAATGCCTTTCATCTCCTGGTGTTGTCTAACATTTTGTGCAAGTGGCTCTATGCACATATTGAAAATTAAGGGTGAAATGGGATAACCCTGACAGGTGCCATTAAAAATTGAAAAGGGCTTGGACAGAATTCCAGAGGGAAGGTGGAGGGAAGGGAATAAAGAGCCAAGATTGCTTGAAGAATGGTGTTTACAAACCCAATCCGTGGGTTGTAGCTATATAACCCCAGTAGACTCGATGAAATGCCTTAATATATGATGTGGGCCATCAGAGGTCTGTGAATATCAGATCAGATCAATATGTATGAAAGATATCTGACAATCTTTTCACAATAATAGAAGCATATAATTTTAAATCGTAATTGTAGAGTGATATTGGTCTGAAATTAGTTAGATTTTAAACTTTTAATGGCTGCTCCTCATTCGTAATGGGTGTCAACAAAAATTGCAATTGAGATTCAGTTAGCGATAATAGAGATTGGTTTAAAAAAAGTCTTCTATCGCAGCAATGGTCGGTTGGGGGGTATTGGGATCATGTTTCAAATTATATGGTGAGTGATAATAATCTGCAAATGTATTTGCTATATCTTGTGAATCTTGCACTTTCTTCCCACTCATGTCATACATAAAAGAAGTTTTTGATTATGTAGAACTGGATTTGAGTTTGTTGGCCAATATGGCACTAGTTTTATTATCTTGCCAGTAATAAGAATTTTTAAGCTGTCTGAGGGCTAGGTCAAATTTATATATGAGTTGAGGGCATGTAATTTATTTTTGGGGAAATTTAAAGAGTTTTCTTTTTTTTTGCCCCTTTCATTAAAGGGAAGGTTTTTGGGGTTTTAAGGGCCCTGGAAAAAAGGGTTGCTTTTTTCTGTAATTGGGGGCAAAAGGGGCCCCTGGAAATTTCTAGATTTCTTGTCATTAAAAAGGGGATTTTTTTTGGGAGGAAAAAAAAACCTTTTTCCCCTGTTTGGGCCCTTGGGGGGGAAAAAAAAACCCAAAAAAGTTAAAAAGAGGAGGGCCCCTTTAAAAATTTTTTATTTTTATTGGGGAAAAAAGCTCTTAAAGGGGGGTCGTTTTAATACCCGGGTTTTTTTTTGTTAAAAGGGGTTTTTGCAAAAAAACCAAAAAATCCCTTTTTCAATTTTTGTGTCCCCTTACCCCGTTTCCATTTATCCCCTCTTTTAAGGGGCTGAATCCAACTCCTCAGGGGCACTAAGGGGAAACCCCCCTACATTTTTTAGGGGAAATGAAACTGAGAATAAAGGGGGGTGTGGTAAGAAAGGAAAACCCCAAAGTTTGTGAGGAAAAAACCCCTTTAAGAATTGATTTTCTTTTAATTTGAAGGCATTTTAGAAGAAAGGGAAGGAAAAGAAAGGGGAAAGGGGGCGGCAAAAAGTAAAAATAAAGGGGGGGTTTTAAAAAAACTTCCCCAAACGGGGCCGGGGCATGGGAAAAGGGTTTTGTGAAAAAGATTTTTAAAAATAGGGGTTTTCCCTTAAAATGTGGGGGGAAAAAAAACCCCCTATTATTAAAGTTTGTTTTTTTCCCGTTAAAAAAAATTTTTTGTTTGAATCGGGTTGTTTTTTATGGGGGATGGGGAGAAAAAAAGGAAAAAAACTTTTTTTTTTGATTGGGCTGGGAAGTACCATAAAAAACTTTTAAAGGGGCCATTGGGCCCCTGATCAAAAATTAAAAAAAAGGGGAAAGGGGGAAAGGGGAGGAGGGGGGGAAGTTTTAATTTTGGAAAAAGGGCCAAAATGTCATTATAAAGGGGCCCAGGTTTTCAGTAGGTACCCCTTCGGTTTGTTTGATAAATCTAAAAAAAAAAAACAGGGGAAAAACACCAAAATTTTTATAAAATATTAAGGGGTTTTTTCTACCATAAGGGAGTGCAAAAAAAAAAAACCCACTTGAAAAAACCCCAAAAAACCTTTAAAAAAGGTTTAAAAAAACTGAGTTTTTTTGGGGCCAAAATGCCTTAAAAAAAAATTTGGGTGGAAAAAAATCAGTTTTTTTTTGGGGGCGGGGCCTTTTTCCCCCCTTTTTTGTTTTTTTTTTCAGAAAAAGCACCCGCAAATTTGAAATTTAAACCCGTGGATTTTTGCAAAAAAAACCCCCCGGGGGAAAAAAAAATGGGGCCGGTGGGTTTTCCTTTCCCCCCCAATTTGTTTTAAATTTTTTTTGCCCTGCTTAAATAATTTTTTTGGGAAACGTTTTTAAAAAAAACGACCAGCAAAATAAAAAAAAAGACTGAAAGAAAGTTGTGGTTTTTTTAGTAGGTTTTTTTTTTGTTTTTTGGAAAACGCTGAAAAAAGTGGGGGCGTTTTTTTTTGTGCAGTGGGGGACACAGGGGTTTTTAAATTGGGATTAAATAAGTTTTTTGAAAACCTTTTCCAAAACCCGGCCAAAAAAATTTTTTGGCTCTTCCCCCAGGGGGGCCCGGTTTTGGGGTTTTTTTTTAGAAAGTCCCTCCTGCTCACCCAAAATTTAATTTCCTGTATTAAATTTCCCATTTTTTGGAAAAAATAGATACCTTTTAAAAAAAAAGAAACCTTTTCCCCCAAAACCCCTCAACAATTTTTCTTTCCCCCAAACCCAAATCCCCCCCATGGGCCCCCAAAAACCCAAAAAGCTGTTCCCAAGGGGGGCCCCCCAAAGGGGGCAAAATTGTAGGGGGCCCCCGGCCCCTTTTTGTGGGGGGTGGGGGGGGGAAAAGGGGGCGCCCCAATGTTTTGGGCAATCCAAATTAAAAAAAGGAAAAAACCCAGGAAGGGGCTGGGCCAAAACCTTTTTCCCCGGGGGCTGGGGCCCCTTTTATGCATGGGCCCACCTTTATGGGGGGGAAGGGGGGAGGGTCTGAAGGGGAAAGGTCCAAGGGGGAAAAAACCCAAGGGAAATACCTGAAAAGGACCCTTGGGCAATTACCCTTAAAAAGGGGGGCTGGATCCAAATGTTCCAAAAAAAATTTTTTGTTTGTTTAACCCCCCCAGTTTTCCCCCTTCCCTGGATTTAAAAAAGTCCCCCCCCCTTCTGGGCCCGGGGAAAAAATGGGTTTTCCCGGGCCATTTAAAGGGTTTACCAAAAAGAAACCCCCCTGGATGATCCAAAAAAGGGGGCTTGGGGGAAAAAAGGGGGGCCCTGTGTTTAGATAGACCCAAAAAGGGAAAAAACTTTTTTTGGGAATTTTAAACCCCCCCCTCGGGCCCTGTTTGGAGGAAGAAGAAGGGGGGGGTACAAAGGGCCCCAAAAAAAACAATGGGGGCCCAAAACCCTTTAAAAGGGGAAAATGGGTGGAAAAAAACCCAAACTTTGGGGATGCCTTTTTGAAAAGGGGGGGGCAGGGGGCAAAATTTTCGGTTTCCCATTGGGAAAGGGGGGAAAGGATGGGGGGGGTGTATGGGGAAGGGTTTTTTTTCCCAAAAAAAACCCCCCCTTCCCTCATTTAAGGGGGACCCTTTTAAAGATGGGTTTTGGCTTTTTGGGCTTTTTCCCCCGGAGAAAAAGTTCCAAAAAAAACCCCCACCCGGTTTTAGGGCCAAAAAAAAGGGTTTTTTTCTTTAAGGGGGGCAATTTTTTAAGGGTCCTTTGGTTGGGGCCCCCCAAACTCCAGAAAAACTCAAAAATCGAAAAAAACTTTTTGGGGGGGACCTGAAACTTTGTTGTTAAACCCCCCCCGGGGCGCTAGATACCTGGGGAAAAAAATTTGGGGGGGGGAAGATCTTTCTGCAAATTTTGATCAAAGGGGAAATTTCCCGGGAAAAGGGGCTGGGCCTCTTTTAATTGGGGAAAAAAAAAAGGTTTTTCTGTTTCCCAAAAATTTAAAAGAAAAACCCCGTTCCCCCTTTGAATTTAAAGCCCCCCTTTCAGGGGGGGGGGGGGAAAAGTTAGTGAAAAAAAAACATGGGGGTTTCCCCAATTTCTGGGGAAAATTCCCCCTTTTTCTGTTTTATTTTCGGGCATTTTTTGAAATTTTTTTTAAATTTTCCAAATTTTGGCAAATTTTTTTGCCAGAAAAAGAGTCCCCGCTTTTAATTTTATGAAAAAAAGGGCTGGTTTTTTTATTTTATGGGGCCCGGCCCCCCCTGGGGCTAAACCCCCCCCAACCCTTAAAAAAACTTTATGGGAATTTTGTTTTGGAAAAAAAAATTGTGGGAAAAAAACTGTCCCGGAGGGTTGGGGGGGTTTTAACCCCCTGCTCATGGGAAAAAGTTTGGGGAAATACTGGGTTGGGATTTTTTTAAAAGGAAAAAAACAGTGCTAAGGGAAAAACAAAAAATTTTTCAAAATAGGGGTTGTTTTTGTCCTTTAAACCCGGGGGACAGGTTTTTCCTTTTTTAACTCTATTTTTTTTTATTGTTAAAAAAAAATTTTTCTTCCCGGCAAAAAAATTTCAAATTTTAAAAATTTAAAGGGGGTCCCAAAAAAATGTTGGGTTTTCCGTTTTTTTTTTAGGGTTTTTATCCCCTCCCCCCAGGGGCCCGGGGCGTTTTTTAGAGAAGGCCCCGGGCCCCAAAGCCCAAAACCCTTTTTGGGGGGACCCCCCCCCCCCCCCCCCCCTTTCCCCCCCCTTTTCCCAACCACGACCCAAATTTCCCCGGGGCCCTGCCCGTTTAGATAATGTAAAATAATTAAAAAAGGGGGCCAAATTAAACCCCAAACCCTACCATCCTCCCAATTTTTTAAAATGCTACCAAAAACAAAAAACCCCACTAACTAAGGGGAAAAGCCCTTACCCCAAAAAACGCTATTACATAAGGACCTGATTATACCACCAGAACACGACCACAAATTACCACCAAATAGTGACTGAATAATACCCCTACACTATTACTGATCAGTACACAAAGACCAATACAATACAATAATATAGTGACCATATAGTGGTATATACCAGTGTACACAGGCTCTGCAGACTGTATATTACTTCCATACAGTGACCATATAGTGGTAGACACCAGTGTACACAGGCTCTGCAGACTGTATATAACACCATACAGTGACCATATAGTGGTAGACACCAGTGTACACAGGCTCTGCAGACTGTATATTACCTCCATACAGTGACATATAGTGGTAGACACCAGTGTAAACAGGCTCTGCAGACTGTATATTACCTCCATACAGTGACCATATAGTGGTAGATAGCAGTGTACAAAGCCTGTGCAGACATATAAGTGATTACAGTACAGTTACATCTTGTGACTCACAGGTGACGTTTCTCTGACCAGTCGTTGACTTTCTCTTTTGTTCTGAATCCGGTCCAGTCCGCCATGATGACATCTCCCGACCACTTGTCCCTGCAGATTTAGACACAATATCTTAGAATCCTGACTTTTCCAGCACCTGCCCCCCTGGCTATATGAGGTCCATTTAGGGCAGGCAGGGTTATGATAGGATATATAGGGCCCCAATAGGCAAGGTTTAGGTAGCCGATAGAGTGCCCATATAGGCAGGCAGGGTTTAGGTAGCTATAGGTAGCCATACAGGTAGACAGGGGTTAGGTGGGCTATAGGGGCCATATAGGTAGGGTTTAGGTAGCTAAAGGGGCCCCATATAAGTAGACAGGCAGGCTTGTGGGGGTATACGACAGGCATGTGGGGGTATAGGCAGGCATGTGGGGGCTGTATAGGCAGGCATATGGGGGCGTATAGGCAGGCAGGCATATGGGGGCTGTATAGGCAAGGGCAGGCATATAGGGGGCTGTATAGGCAGGCAGGCATATAGGAGGCCGTTATAGGCAGGCAGGCATATAGGGGGCTGTATAGGCAGGCAGGCATATAGGGGGTTGTATAGGCAGGCAGGCATTTAGGGGGCTGTATAGGCAGGCATATGGGGGGTATAGGCAGGCATATGGGGGGGTATAGCAGGCATATGGGGGGTATAGGCAGGCATATGGGGGGTTAGGTAGGCATATGAGGGGTATAGGCAGTATGAGGGGGTATAGACAGGATATGAGGGGTATAGGCAGGCATATGGGGGGTATAGGCAGGCATATGGGGGTATAGGCAGGCATATGGAGGGTATAGGCAGGCATATGGGGGTATAGGCAGGCATATGGGGTATAGGCAGGCAAAGGGGGGTATAGGCAGGAATATGGGGGGTATAGGCAGGCATATGGGGGGTATAGGCAGGCATATGGGGGGGTATAGGCAGGCATATGGGGGGTATACAGGCATATGGGGGGTATAGGCAGGCATATGGGGGTATAGGCAGGCATATTGGGGGGGTATAGGCAGGCATATTGGGGGGGACATATGGGGGGTATAGGCAGGCATATGGGGGTATACAGGCAGGCATATGGGGTAGGTAAAATAATAAATAGTTTACTTACCTCGGTCCACGCTCCCCCCGATGCGCCGCTCGCTCCTGTCTGCTGCTCTCCCTGCAGCCTCTGCGCTCAGTGCGGGCGGCGCGGTGATGTGACGTCACCGCGCGCGCCCACGTGACCACAGAGCGCCGGCAGGGGAAGTAGCAGAGCGGAGCGATCGGTGCTCCGTACTGCTAGCTCCGGGCAGCACTGCCTCTGAACGCTCGGGCCGGAGGGCCCGAGCGTTCAGAGGGAGTATGCGCCGGGCCCCACTGTTGGGAGTATGCGCCGGGCCCCACTGTTAAGTTCACTACCGGCGGGCCCAGGAGCGGCATTATCGGGGTAGCGGACGCGGTAGCAGCTGCCCCGGGGCCCCCCTAAGTGCAGGGGCCCTGTAGCAACTGCTACCCCTGCTACCCCGGTAGTTACACCCCTGCTCACAGTTGACGTGTATGCTCTTATTCTTTCTCGTCTTGACTACTGTAGCTCCCTACTTGTTGGTGTCTCTCTCTCTCTAAACTCTCCCCTCTCCAATCTGTCCTGAATGCAGCAGCCAGGTTTGTCTTTCTTTCCAGCCGCTATACTGATGCCTCTACCCTGTGTCAGTCACTGCACTGGCTGCCTATTCAGTACAGAATACAACATAAACTAATCACTCTCACCCATAAGGCTCTCCACAGTGCTGCACCCTCCTACATCTCCTCCCTCATCTCTGTCTACCACCCTACCCAGTCTCTCTGCTCTGCTACTAAACTAAGATTACACACCTCACTCATCCGAACCTTCCATGTCCGTCTCCAAGATTTTGCACGTATTGCACCAGTTCTCTGGAACATGTTACCCCATGTGATCAGGCACACTCACAACCCTCACAGTTTTAAGTGCTCTCTTAAAACTCATCTTCTTAGACAAGCCTACCAAGATCCCTAATTATTAACCCCTCAAATTCTGTCACACATTCGTCACTTCCTGCACTTTGGCACCCACAAGCACTTACCTGTATATAGTTGTACGGTCTGGGTGGCAGGTTCATCCACTTTTTATGTATACTACCCCATATTTATGCAACATGGCGGGACCATTGTAAACCAAGCACTTCTCACCCTTTGTTTCACCCATACACCCTAAAAGATTGTAAGCTCTTGCGAGCAGGGCCCTGACACTTCGTGTCTCAATTGTAAGTATCTTTTTGATAATGGTATGACCTTGTGAAACGTCTGTATTCAGCTTCCCTAGAACAAGTATTTCCACCATCTCTGCTTTTTTTTGGCTGAGAAAACAAAACAGCTAGTTGCTTATTGTAAGGACTAGACTTAACTTTTCAGCTCTGTTTTTACATGGCAGCTGATATGCAGTGTACCAGCCCCCAATGGCAATGCTCAGTCCTATGATAGGTGCTGCACTACACAACAGAGGCACAACTAGAAGTCAGTGGAACAAAACCACTGCATTTATCTCTTTGATGTTGCAGTCAGTAGAAACTGTGGCAGGTAGGTAGTTAGACAGAGGGAGAGGGCGCCTTCTGTTACACCATTTTCTTATTATATTCATTTATGTAATGCTATTACATGCCACAGCGCTGTACAAACATTGTCATTCACATTAGTCCCTGTCCTTATCTAAATTCCATATTTACATATTAGCAAGCTGTTGGGGTGAGTTGGAAACGAAAGCCACACAAAGATGAGTGGATGTTGTAGATGTTGTCTTTGATTGTTATTTTAACCCAAGACTCCTTTACTGCAGTGCAACAGTGCTAACTATGAGGCACAATTTTGGTATAGCATGTCACAGAAACATTTATGAGATTAAGACACTTTAGGCATGCAGCTCAATGGATGGGTGTGGCTTAATAAGAAGTGGGCATGGCTGCAATGTGACACAATTGTAAAAATTCACCAAAATTCACCAATAGAAACTGGTTTAAAAGTTAGATAAGTTTAAAGCTGCACCAATTTATCAATCAGCATGAGCCACTGTGACAAATCTGGTGCATTTTTGACTGCCTAATTTCTAGACAGCGATTGTAAATGAGGGTCATTGTCTTGCATATTAATACAGGCTCTTTCTTATTTTACTCCATTTTTTGAAAGACAAGATGACACAAAAAGAGCATTTCTTACATAGATGTTTATTTATCTTTCATGGCATTTACTGTACAGAATACATAAGGTTATTTTTTAAGATATCAGACTATTTTTCATCTCTTTAAAACTTAATTTAACAGAGATTTAAGAGGAGATACGGTTGCCCATCCCATGTTGGGGTATCCCATTTCGATCCGTTTTTTTTTTTACATGCCTAACTGTTGGCGTTATTTACTTATTAAAATACCCATGTGGCAAATGCTACGTGGGACAAACCTCAAGAGCAGTGAAAGTGAGACTTAATGAACATAAGTCTCAGATTTCTCTCTATAAATCTAAAATGGATCGAGTGGGTCCCCAGGTTGGTGATGAGCAACTCAAAGAGGAAAAAGGAAAGAAATGTCAAGAGTCCACAGTGGCGAGACATTCTTTTTAAAATGGACACCATGTCGCAGATTTGAGATGGTGTGTATTGGAACAAGTGAAAGGTAACGATATGGAGCAAACCAAGTCCCGGTTAATACAGAGAGAAGTCTTCTGGATCCTAAATTAAACCCCGCACCGAAGGATTGAATGAAGACTGCCATGGAGCATATTTTTATAAATTTTGTATATAGGGTTACATATGGGTGTCCAAAGGTTTTTTTTATGTGAACAACCATTGATGAGTAGAATAACATTACAGGTATATTTAAGCTTAGGTGTTTTCGTTAGGTAGATATAAAAATATAATGAGTAAGTGAAGAAGTTGTAAGTAGACTATAGAAAGAATACCTTTTTTGGGTAAGGCTTAAGATAGTGTTGAGGATTATTTTGGCCATCGACTCGGTCGAGGGTCGATAGTCACCATCATCGACAAGATATTCGAGGGTCGATGAATTTTTATGACGATGACCATTAAAGTTAGGGGAGAGAACAACCCTTCATTCTTACACCCAAAACAGGGCGGGAGAAGCTGGAGTTAACATCCAACAGTCAAATGGAACATGCTACACTTAGGCAACACACAGGTTTAAAACCACAAAAAAAAATCACAGCCCATTCATACCCTGAGCCTTAAACCCCATGCCCCCCCAAAATTAAAAAATGCCAGAAGGCAGTATGATTTTAACCACATTTTACTTGAACGGGACTGAATATCCCTGTCCGGGAAAACGAGCAGAGTCCCAAAAACCCGCATGCCCCCCAAATTTAAAAAGTTTTCCGGAAAAAGGTTTTTAACCACCATTTTTGTTTTTACTGGACATTGACTATACCTTCCGGGGCCCCAGCATGAGCCCCCAAACCTTTATCCCCAGATTTAAAAAAATGCAGGAAAAAGGGGGTCTTTCAACCACCCTTTTTTGTTTCACTGGACATTGACTATACCTTCCCGGACCGCAGTATGACCATTTTAAACCCGTCTGACCCCCAAATTAAAAAGTGTTAAAAAAAGGAGTCTTTTTAACCACCATTTTGTTACTGGACATTGACTATACCGTCCTGGCCAGCAGAGCCCCAAACCTGCATGACCCCAGAAAAAAGTGCCGGGAAAAAGGGGTCTTAAAACAACACCTTTTTATTTTGGGAAGGTTTTTGGTTTTTTGGGGGACTTTAAAAATTTTTTTAAACTTTTTTTTCCTGGGCCCAGATACCCAAAAACCTCTGACCCCGATTAAAAAGTGCCGAAAAAGGAGTCTTTAACCACCATTTTAGTTGAAAGGGCATTACTATACCGTCTGACCCATAGCCATTAAAACCGTCTGACCCCAAAAAAAAAGTCGAAAAAAAGGGGTCTTTAACCACCATTTTAGTTTACTGGACATTTTAAAATAATCCTTCCCCGGGGACCGCATAGGCCAAAAACCTGCTGACCCCAAAAAAAAAAAGTGCCGGAAAAGGATTTTAACCACCCTTTTAGTTTCACTGGAAATTACTTC
>JAODAL010047367.1:0-29998 GCA_025379985.1 Phyllomedusa bahiana
CCCGGGGCCCGGGGGTGCAGGAGGTACAAAACGTAACCCAAAATGTAGTGGTGAGCGGGCATAGGGTCAGGGGGGGAAAGCAAGGTTCTTTTTCGTGGACGGGCGATAAGGTCGGGAAAGGCGGAAAGGGTTCGGAGGAGAAAGTAGCAAGTTGGTACACGGCAAGGAAATTTAGCTTCAGGAACCTTTCAAAAAGGGGCACCGGGGCAACAAAGACCCAGCGGGAAGTGACGGGGGGGCCCAAAATTTAAATAGAGACAGCCCCCCGGCAAAAATTAGCCAATTCCCCGGGCCCCTGCCCCTTTAAAATTTAAACATAACGAGCGGCGCGCTGGGGGGCGCCTATGCCATACCGGAGCAGGGGCGGGGACCGAACGGGGAGGCGGTAGTAAGGAGAGGGAGATGCGCCACGGGGGGCATTTGGGGGGGACCCCCGGGGGGCACCCCCCCCGCCGGGGACCTGCAGGGGGGAAAAGGGGCGACTGCGGTCCGTGGAGGGGACCGGCGAAAACCCTTTTACATGCGGGTCCAGGCGGACAGCACTGGGCGAAGCGAATGCTGATTTGAGGCGACAAACGCTTCTTGACCCTAGGGGCCCATGATTTGGGGTTCATTTTTTTGTGAGGGCCACCAGCGGGGCCAGAGCGTGGAGAAAGAGGAATGAATTGTCGAAAAGTTTGCAAAACCCCAAAAAAATCATGGAGGAGGGGAGGGAGACCCACAGGTCGAGGCCATTGGGACCGCGAAACTTTGAAGGGTCCTTTTGGAGCCCTTGTCCGAAAGATGTAACCCAGGAAGGGCAACAAGGGGGTTCGAAGAGGTTTCCTAGTTTAGGTATAGCCGGGGTGGTCACGGAGACGTCTGAGAAACCGGGCCCGGAAACGGGAGGGGTGAGTCTCCGGGTCAGGGGAGAAGATTAAGATATCGTCAAGATAGAAATCACGCAGAGTAAAGGAGGTCTGGAAGATTTCATCAAAAAGTTTGGAACATGGGGAGCGTTTGCAAGGCCAAATGGGGATGACGAGGTATTCAAAATGGCCATTCTAGTAGTAAAGGCTGTTTTCCATCTCGCCTTCACGAATACGAATAGGTTTTTATGCCCCCGTAGGTCCAACTTTGGAAAAAAGCTTCGCCCACCCCCCCAACATCAACAATTCCGAGACAGTGGCAGGGGGGGGTATCGATTCTTTATAGTAATTTTATTAAATTTTCCCCCCTAATCGATACTGTCGGAGAGAACCTCTTTCTTTCTACAAAAAAAGAAACCAGCCCCCCGGGCGAGGAGGACTTTGTAGAAAACCTTTTGGAGGTTCCTTGGATATATTCGGACTGGCCTTTTTCTCCCGGGAAAAGAAAAAGGGGTAGACTCTTCCCTTTGGGGGGGAGTTTTCCCCGGTAGCAAGGGGCAATGGGAAAAATTAAGGGGGCCGGGCGGAGGCAAGGTTTCGGCCTGTTTTTTGGAAAAAAAAAATCGGCCAAGTCTGAAACGGGGAGGGAAGACCCCAAGAGGTTTTTAAAAAGTTTACAGGAGGGACCGAAGGAAAAAGGGGGGGAAAAACCCGGAAACAGGGGTGGGACGCAAGGGGGGCCCCAACGGATAATTTTTGCCCGTGTTCCAGCCCCAAGGGCGGAGCATTTCTGTTGCAACCCTGGAAGGCCCAGGAGAATCTTTAGAGGCGGAGCGAGGGGAGGACCAGCACTTCCGAGTTTTCCCTTTTGTAAGTGCCAATTCTGTAGAGAAGGGGGCGCCGTGCGAACCGAATCACATCCCTTAGGCATTCCCCCCACAAAAAGAGGAACGTAATGGGTTTCTGCAAAGGGGGGACGGGAGACAAAAATTGGAGACCCGGCCGGCTGATAAAAGTTCCCTGCGGACCCCGAATCAAAAGGAAGGCGGTGGCCTGGAAGGTGCTGTTCGGTGAAATTTCCCCAGACAGGGAAAGGGAGACGGAGAGATCTGCACAGACAAACCTAGGGGCGCCCCCTCCTGCGAACCCCCAATGTGCGCAATTCCCCGGACCCCACCACAGCCCAAAAAAGTGGCCGGGGAATGGCACAGTAGAACATAACTGCCTTTAGGCGACGCTGCGAGTATTTTTCCGGGACAGGTGGGCTCTCTATTCGTACGGTAATCCTCCCGGAACCTTGGCGAGGTAGTGGGAACATTGGAAGACGGGAGCCAAAGGGGTCCGGCCCCGAGGGGCGCCCCCTTTATGAGAGGGGGCTCCTGTTGTTTTCCGCAAACCCAAGTCTATTTAGAGGCCAAACTGAAACAGTTTTCATCCAGAGTAGACGGTAGAAAACCCGACCAGCGAAACTCATCCTTAATATGGCCCGAGGAACCCAGAAGGTTCCCCCCAGGGGCCCCATATTCCCCTTCGTTCAGAGGGAAGGGTGCAGAAATGCACTGAGTAGTGACCCCAAATGGGAGGGCCCCTGATGGAGAGGGGCAAAGCCGCCCCCGGGAGGGTGCGGCCAGGTTCCTCAAGACGGTGCGGAACCCCTGGAGGAAGGTTTTAGATTCGCCCTCTGTGGACACCCCCGGTCCCTAACGGTGGGCCAAGGCCCAAGCTTCCCCCCACAAGAGGCTAATAACAAAGGCCCCCTTAGCCCCCCGGTGGGGAAGTGGTGCCCCAAAATCTCCAGGGGGATGGAGCACTGACTATGGAAGCCATGGATTTTTCCCGGGTCTCCATCAAAGCGTAAAGGAAACAGCGTTTTCAGAGAAGGTAGGACGGGGCAACTGGTGCCGGCGGGGGGAGCGGGGCCCTCCAGGCGGTGGTAGGCGAGCTGCTAGGTTTTGCATATTGGGGGCGAGCTGGTCAAACGCTGGCACTGCTGGACGCGCCGTTGAGACATACGAAGTACAGGTAAGGGTAACCCCGGAGGAATCCATGGGCCTCCGTTTTCTGTAAAGGGTTCGGGGATTCGCTAGAACCCCCGCAAACGATGATACTTAAATCAGCCAGGGAAAGGAAAATTTAAATAGCCCCCTTTTTTAAAAGAGCCCGCCGCAAAGGGTGGATTGCTGCGCCGTGAGGGTACCCGTCGTTCCCCCCGACGTGACTTTCTTGCCCCGGGGGGGCGGGGTACTGCGTGGTCAAAAAGTAACCAGAGGGGAAGCGGGGGGCAGGAGAAAGGTCAGGGCGGCGGCAGAAAGGTTCGTGGTCAGAGGCGGGGAGAAGGGCGGGCAGGCGGCAAGCAGGCAAAGGTTGGGAAAAGTGGCAGACGGACGGACATGGGTAAGCTTTGGACTCTAAGACATCCAAAATCTTTAAGCACACCAACGGCTGGCAGGAAGTGCAGGGGGCGTACCCTTAAATAGAACCCCGGCCTGACAATTGACCCTTTTTGGGGGCGCGGCCCCTTTAAATTGAGAAGCCGGGCGCCGCGCCCAAAGCACAGGGGGACGCACCCCGGCGGCCGGGACAGGCGGGGACGCGTTCACCGGGGCGCGGACGGGGAAGGGGGCGGGGGCCGGGGCCAGGTGGTGGCGGGGGCTGAAACCCCACCCGGAGCCTGCGGCCGCGGGGGGCAGCGAAGCCCGCGACCCCCATGACATAGCTCAGAGACAAGTGACAATTACAGATAGTGCCTGCAGAGGGTATAACTAGTATATAATTATAAATCCTATCACCTGACAATGCAGGTACACTGGAAATGGTATTTTGATTTAGGTTTTCTGGCCTTTACAATATTAGTTTTTAGCCTTTCAAAAATCAGGATGTATACATACCAAAAGGAAAAAGTAAGAGTGAAATATTTTAAGGATATGGAAATTTTATCTGTAGTCTGACTTAATTGGATAATAACTACATTTTAATTCAGCATGGCTTCTTTTTTCTTCCCCTGAGCACCTGGCTAATTTACATAATTAAGTTTCTGCTTTGTCCACAATGTTCATCAATGAGCAGTTTAAGAAATCCTTCCTAGGAGCCTTCTCTCTGGCATTGTATAGTGCGGCCCTTCACTGTTCTCCTCCACTAGGACTGACAGCAGTTTCTTTAACTAGAACAGTTTTAGTTATTTTACACTTAAAATTTACTTTAGGCATTTTGTTGCACATATAAAAATTAAATCCTGGTTATAAAACTGTATAGGTTTCTTTTAACAGCCTTGCAAATTAAATTATCAGTGAACCTTAGCATCGCAAAGTCTATAAAATATTATTTCCTTTCATTAGCACAGGAACACAACAAAACATTTATATTTTACAAGCCATTTTCTCCGCTGCATCCCATTTGTGGGACATGTATTATATCGTTTCATAGTAAACTTTATTAGATTGCCATTGAGCATGTCATTGTTATTACAATGTATATATGTGTAAATATACATACTTGTCGTTTACTGGATCAAGAAATGGATAATAAGTAGGGCAAAGAAGGTAATTCTCCTGCGGCTACCATAGCGCAATTTACTTTCTTTTTTTTTAGACATTTCCAGAAGAGTAAGAAATGTAAAATAAAATGGAAAGCAAAAAGTGCAACAATATAATAGGTTTTATATGAAGATATAACAAAAGATTCTTATATATGTACAGTATATTACTATCCTAGAATAGAGCTCAGTTACTTCTGCCTGTCTAACTACAAGTAATTCAGTGGTTGAACAACCATTGCAATGGGGGTATGGAAATAAACAGATAGCTCCAAATTAATGTTAGCCTTTTATAGACTGTCTGTGCTAAGACTTTGCTTTTCCCTACAGCAGATGTTGAGGCACAGTGCGGCTTGCCCATATATATTACTATGCTCTTGTCGTCATTGGCTTTATCTACTTACCATTATGTTAATTAATTTTAATGTCTAGCTTAAAAGGATTGTCTCGGCATGACAGCCTATTCTATATTGATTTAAAGGATATTTTGGGGTCTGGCTTTATAAATTTCTGATGATCAGCTGTCGGGGACTTCTGGCTGCTGTACATTTCTACTGTAGAATACATAGAGGGACTGACTTGCTACAGGGTAATATTAAGACAAAACCTTTGAATTTAGCCACTTGTTTGACACTGTATGACACTGTTATATTGCATCCTACTTCACTTCCAGTTGCTTTAACTTAGGCTACAATTTTATGATAACTGGAAGTGACATCAGATCAGACATCAGATCAGACATCCAACATCACTTCCAGTTACCACAACATTGGTCTTAGGGTGAAGAAGCCAAAAGTGACATCAGAAGGAACATCTGACCGGAAGTTAGGCCAGATGAGTGTCTCGTAGCCAGACTGGAAACTTAGGGCCACATGTATGAAACTGTTTAGGTCTAAAACTCACTCTTTTGCCCATAGTAACCTATGGGCAAAAAAATTAGTTTTATACCTAAACAGGTTCATACATGTGGTCCTTAATTCCTTAAAGGGGTTTTGCCAGGACGTGCCTTATCTGCTAAGAAATCAAATTGTAAACAAGCCACGCTGAGTTAAGAAGAGAGAAGACACAGCCAGAGCACAGAGCCATGCATAAGGGATCGTGTGAAATGTTCACTCAAAAAATCAAACTAAAAAATATGGATTCTGTATACAAACGACAACACTTTTCCCCCACAGCAGCTTGAAAGCTTCTTCATGTTCTCTGTCATCAGATAAAAACAGGGATCTACTCAGATAAACACACTACAAACTAGTGGATTCTGTATACAAAACACAACATAATTTTTACCCGTGCCTTGAAAGCTTCTTTTCGCTCCTCTCATCACATAAGAAGTGTGATCTGCGCAATCCTGGCCAGCAGCTCTTGTCAGGTCGTATCTAATAGAAGCTTTTAAGTAACTAAGTGAAGGTAAGGCAGCCTGTAACTCTCTCAAACTGCAATTTTTGTAATCACATATATTTAGAAAAGTGATTAAATATCCATTTTGGAGGATCCCACGTCAACATTACATCGTGGCAAAACCCCTTTAAAACCACTCAAACAACCCTTAGGCCATGTTCACACGGTTTAAAATGGGCCATATTTCGGTCCGTAATTACGCGCCGAAGTGCGCAAATTACGGGCTGAAAACGGCCCATTCATTACGGTAATCCACAGTCCTCATAGAGAACTATGGATTACGTCTCCTCTCCCTGCTCGGCGAATCCGTCGGGCGGGGAGATAATTGACATTGACATGTATACGCCGCTAGCAATGATTATCTATGGGCCGGCGAAGTGCCGCCCCCCCGCTCCCTCCCCCGCTCCCGCCCCACCCCCGGCCACGCGCCGTAACTGCGGGGCGTAATTGCGTCCCGCAGTTAACCCGTGTGAACATAACCTTACATAGGGTTATGGTTATGATTATGGTTAGGAATAGTTCAGTTGAAACTTTGTTGAACCAAACAGGGCCCAATTCCAGGACCACTATCCACAGCTCAAGTTTGTATCCGCTCTAATTTACCTGGTGCACTACAAAAGTTAAAAAAGCTTGAAGCTTGTGAAAATGTTGATGTTCATTATAAATAAATATACTGATGGGTTGTATATACTCGTACAGAGAGGACATACTGGCTACTGGCTGTGTATGATATTAAGTAAATTCTTGAGGAAGGTGTGTTTTTATCTTTCTACAGTCTTTATGGAAGCTTGGATATGCATCTTTTATATCATAGAAATTTCTTTTTTAACTTTATTCTTAAAGGAGTTGTCTGGCTTTTCCTTCTTCAATAAATTATTGTTGCTGCTATAACTAAAGTAAAACAAAGACGTTCTCACCTTTGTTCTAACCAGTGTTCTAGCGCTGCTGTGGCCACCTCTTCCCCAGGACTTCTGTTGGCAGGTGGATCATCAATGCTGCATCCGCTGATTGGCTGCTTACAGGTGGAGTTGATTCTAGGGGCCCACCAGTTGAGCTGTTTCTGGGCCCACCGGTGGAGCTTATTTTGAGGGGCCAGTCTACAGCTACTTTAAATGACTATACATGCCTCCTATACTCTGCCTCTAGCTTTTTGTCTCTCTTTCTCTGCTTTTATGCCCCTACTAAGGATGCAAATGCAGTTAAAAACAACTCCAGTTCTGCCATGCTCAGAGTCCCACCGGGGTTTCCCCTGTATTCCTGTTGGCCAGTCCGAGCCTGGCTTAAGTGGTCACGTGCCAGTGCTTGATGTCAATTCTTTTCAAGACTGAGTCGAGCTGTGCTTTTGAAACATGCAGCGGCGATCTCTCATCTGAACGCCGTTCCGTGTTCAGCACAGCGAGCAGTGAGAATCTCATTGCTAATTGTTAGATCCGTCTTGGGGACCGACAGAGCGGACCCCAAGACGGATCCTGAAAGTGCTTGTAACATGGAGTGTAAACTCCGTGTGAACAAGTCTTTAGGAAGATGCAAGCATAGAAGACAAAGGTATAGATTTTTTACCGCTGGATACTGATAAGAACAACGGTGAGAAGGACTTTTTTTTACTTTTGTGACTGCAGCAGCAATAATTTTTGTAATAGCTAGACCTGAACAACTCCTTTAAACTAACCCTTTCATAAGTGAGGCCCATTGTGTTCAACAGCAACCTGCAAATTCAGGGTAGAAATCGTTGGATGGTGCATACAAAGTGACTATCAAGTAAGCTATAACTCACTTAGAAAACACTCTTTAAAGTGTTGCATTTTACAACCTGAGTAATAGAGTCTGATTTTATAATTCACACGCTGGACGTGCTCTCCATTATTTGCTACGTCTCTAGTGCCAAGTGTCAGTATCTTGGTGACAAAAGTGGCGTTTATGGGGCAACCGATATTACAGAGCAACATATTGCACTGCAGGCCTCCATTGCCATACAAGCTAATATGTCATTACTTGCTGTAAAGCTGGGTGAAGAATATGTCAAATTACAGTGAAAAATGCATTTTAGACGGGGTGTTCGGCAGACACGAGACTGGCGCTTCAGTGTGATAAATGCTTACAAAAAGGAGCTTGCTGTACAGATGAAAATATAACAAGGTATCTTGGAAGAGAAAAGTAACATTGAATACGTTGTGACAGAAGATAAGTGCGCCGAGCCTCCCTAGAGATCCAGGGAGAGCCTACACAGCATATGGCAGGTTGTAGCATCGAACAATTATAAATGCAACTCAATTTCTGTCAAATAGCAGCGCTTTCGAGGGCTCGGATTGCACAATTAGATTGAAAGTTAATGTTCTATAAAAGCCTCAACAATGCTCCTGTCACATTTATGCATTTTGCTCACAATGCCTAAACCTGGCATCTTGGTCCATGTACCATTTACAGAGGCCCTGGAAAAACACGGATCTACCCGAAAACTCATTTGTATCCAAATCGAGCCAAGCTACACAAATTACTAACAGATGTAAGCTCTCTCACTTCTTCAAATATTGTTGAAGTCAGTTGCAATTATGTGCTTATAAATAAAATATGAAAAGGTTTGTTAGCTGAAGAAAGTGCAAGGAAGAAGACAAATGGGGTTATTCATCAAAAACGAGCATCATGTTGGAGACAAGAGACAAAAGGCTCTACGAACGCGTCACTCATTCTAATAAGCCTATTTATTAAAGCAGCATGGGAACAATATCATTTGCTTTGAACATAAAATATTTCAGATTCAGCTTTGAATATTGATGGCTCCAGGAGATTTAAAATGACTACAGAACTCACACACTATTTCTGAAATATTTACTGTGTGGCTTGTAAGTTTAATGGGTCTTAAACCAGAAAGAAACTGTGCCCAGAGTTGTGAGTATAATTTCTGATATACACTCTGCCTCAAATTTCCTACCCTGTTTCCCCGAAAATAAGACACCCCCGAAAAAAAGACACAGTGCTTTTTTTTTTTATGCAATTCCGAGTTTGGCTGCTTTTGCTGATGTTTGTGATGAAATATATTATATTAATACATGTTGTATATGTTGTATATTAATACATGTTGATGTTTTGTTCAACAATAAATGTGAATTATTGTTCATAGAAAAAAAAATCCCCTAAAAATAAGTCTTAGCTCGTCTTTAGGAGCAAAAATTAATATAAGACACTGTCTTATTTTCAGGGAAACACGGTATCTACAAGAATTTGGGGGCTTTCAGGGCAAAAAAGTAGAACATTGATATGAAAACTATCCTTCTGTGTGGGGACATTTCAGTTCCATAATATAAATCAGTGTTCCCCAACTCCAGTCCTCACTCCCCACCAACAGGCCATGTTTTCAGGATCTCCCACAGAATGCACTGACAATAATTAAATCACCTGTGCAATGCTAAGGAAAGCCAGAAAACATGACCTGTTGGTGGCCTTCAGGACTGGAGTTGGGGACCCCTGATATAGTTGTATCTGAACACAAAACACTTTCTGGATATGAGACTCCGAGCTCAAGTTCCCTATTATTCCCAGTCCACTCCCAAATACAAGAGTGAATCATTTTGGTTGAGTATTTATTACATAAGTGCCCCTCCATCCAGATTCTATCCTTTCTGACATGGTTTTCTTAGATGTAGAAATCCTTTAATTTCTTTAAATGAGCCTAAAATTGATTTCTTTCTCAAAATCAGAAGCTCTTTTCTATCATGCCAGTCAATCAGTAGTAGTTTATGGTACCTTATATGCAGTGAATGGACTACTAACATATAATGAATACTACTATAAGCACTGTACTCATAGCCGCCACTTCAAACTCAAGCTCCAACTGCTGCTCAGAACATGCACTTAAAGGGGTTGTCTCACTACACTGATTCATCTTACTTCAGTCCTGTTTTCTTGGACATTTTGAATTCAGGGGCGTGTTTACTGGCTTCCACTAGGCTGCAGTAGAAGCCAGGTTTGTAGCTATAGCGACCAGCGCTGGCAGCCTATCAGGATAGATCAAACAGGTCTGTAGCTATAGCGACCTGAGGAGCTGATGTAGCACATACAAGAGGGGATATCTAGGAACAGGTAGGACAAAGTTAATGGACATATATTACAAAGTGACTTGTTTTTGCAAGATCTTTAACATAAAAAGCAATCCTTGTAGTGAGACAACCCCTTTAAGGCCCCTCACCCAGCTAGTCAGAATATTGCTCAGCACTAACAAGGGGAAAACACCCCAAAACAGCTGTCTGCAGGTGGGAGACTCCTTCTTATGGAAGAATTACTGGTTTGGCTTTAAATCCCTGTTTCACGATTCTTTAATGGGTCAAAGGTGATTGAAGGGATGCAACTTACAGTAGGAGGCACCAAAGACCTAGTTCTCTTTCCTAGAGCTTATTTGCATATCTGTGATGCTATGTAACAAGCATATGCCAATTACTACGCCATTATATTCTAGTGTAATATTTAAGCAGGCAAGGTCCACCAGGTCGTTGCTCGATCACCAACACAGAACACAACAGTACCTGCCCAGGATCTTATGTTGTTCTATACCTGCTGCACAACCCAGGGACATTCCTAGGGGAGGGCGAGATGGGCGATCGCCCGGGGCGCAGAGGCTCCGCTCACCTGAGGGGGGCGCAGTGGCCGCCCGCCTCAGCCGCCCAGAGGATAGCCCCTGAGGCTGTTTTATAACAGAGTCAGCAGCCTGCTGGTACAGGGAGGAGGCAGGACGGATCGTTGCCGTCCTGCCTTCTCCCCTGTATGTATCAGCATCGCAGAGGGCACACGGCTTAAACTGCGCCCCTTGCGATGCTGGGTCTCCTCTGTTGGCTCAGTAGCTCCGACCGGGACGCACGGACTGAGGTGAGTACTATTTTTTTATTTTAGAATTAGCTACATGGGCATCTGCTGGCTATCAAGAGGGGCATCTACTGGCTACAGGGGGCATCTACTGGCTACAGGGGGGCATCTACTGGCTACAAGGGGGGCATCTACTGGCTACAAGGGGGGCATCTACTGGCTACAAGGGGGCATCTACTGGCTACAGGGGGGCATCTACTGGCTACAGGGGGGGCATCTACTGGCTACATGGGCATCTACTGGCTACAGGGAGGCATCTACTGGCTACAAAGTGGGGCATCTACTGGCTACAGGTACAGGGAGGGCATCTACTGGCTACAAGGGGGCATCTACTGGCTACAAAGTGGGACATCTACTGGCTACAGGGGTATCTACTGGCTACAAGGGGGGAATCTACTGGCTACATGGGGATCTTCTGGCTACAAGGGGGGCATCTACTGGCTACAGAGGGGCATCTATTGGCTACAAGGGCATTACCTGGCTACAGGGGGGCATCTACTGGCTACAGGGGGGCATCTAATGGCTACAGGGACATCACCTGGTTACAGGGGGCATCAACTGGCTACAAGAGAGGCATCAACTGGCTACAAGGGGGGAAACTACTGGCTACAGGGGGCATCTACTGGCTACAGGTGTATCTACTGGCTACAAGGGGGGCATCTACTGGCTACAAGTGGGGCATCTACTGGCTACAGAGAGGGGCATCACCTGGCTACAAGTGGGCATCAACTGGCTACAAGGGGGCATCTACTGGCTATAGGGGCATCTACTGGCTACAGGGGCATCTACTGGCTACAAGAGGGGCATCTACTGGCTACAGGGGGGCATCTACTGGCTACAACGGGGCATCTACTGGCTACAAGGGGGGCATCTACTGGCTACAAGGGGTATCTACTGGCAACAGGGGGGCATCTACTGGCTACAAGGGGGCATCTACTGGCTACAGGGGTATCTACTGGCTACAGGGGTATTTACTGGCTACAAGGTGGGGCCTCTACTGGCTACAGGGGGCATCTACTGGCTACAGTGGTATCTACTGGCTACAACGGGGGCATCACCTGGCTACAAGGGGGGGCATCTACTGGCTACAGGGGGGCATCTACTGGCTACAGCGGCATCTACTGGCTACAAGGGGGCATCTACTGGCTACAGGGGTATCTACTGGCTACAGGGGGCATCTACTGGCTACAAGGGGGGCATCTACTGGCTACAAGGGGGGCATCTACTGGCTACAGGGGTATCTACTGGCTACAAGGGGGCATCTACTGGCTACAATGGGGCATCTACTGGCTACAAGGGGGCATCTACTGGCTAATGGGGAGGCATCTACTGGCTACAAGGGGGCATCTACTGGCTACACGGGGGAATCTACTGGCTAAAGGGGGGCATCTACTGGCTACAGGGGGCATCACTGGCTACAGGGGGCATCTACTGGCTACAGGAGGCATCTACTGGCTACAAGAGGGGTATCTACTGGCTCCAGGGGTATCTACTGGCTACAAGGAGGCATATACTGGCTACAAGGGGGGCATCTACTGGCTACAAGGGGGGCATCTACTGGCTACAGGGGTATCTACTGGCTACAAGGGGGGCATCTACTGGCTACAGGGGTATCTACTGGCTACAGGGGGGGCATCTACTGGCTACAAGGATCATCTACTGGCTACAAGGTGGGCATCTACTGGCTACAGGGGTATCTATTGGCTACAAGGGGACATCTACTGGCTACAAGGGGGGCATCTACTGGCTACAAGGGGGCATCTACTGGCTACAATGGGGCATCTACTGGATACAAGAGGGGCATCTACTGGCTACAGGGGCATCTACTGGCTACAGGGGGGCATCTACTGGCTACAGGGGGGCATCACCTGGCTACAGGGGGGCATCACCTGGCTACAGGGGGGCATCACCTGGCTACAGGGGGCATCACCTGGCTATAGGGGGCTACTACCTGGCTACAGGGGCTAGTACATGGCTACCATATGAGGTTTTATAGATGGGGAGTTTGTATAGAGATAGGAATTGGTAGAGAAGTGCTAATAAAGTGATGAGTCTAAGATGTTTGTTTTGTAAATTTTACAGTGAAGAGTTGGGAGTAGTCGTCATGGCGTCTGGGACAGATGGAGTAGAAGAAGAAGAGAAAGAGACCAACTCTTCAGAGACGTCTCCTGTGAGTCACTAGATATAACTTTACTGTAATCACTTATATGTCTGCAGAGCCTGTGTACAGCTGGTATCCACCACTGTATGGTCACTGTATGCCGGTAATATTGGTTGTAGTATAATGGTTTATACTCAGTAATGGTCAGTTTGTATTATTCGGTCACTATATGGTGGTGATATGTGGTCATGGTGTGGTGGTATTATTCGGTCACTGTGTGCTGGTGATATGTGGTCTTAGTGGTCTTGGGATTCTGGTTTTGTGTAGCAGTGTTATTTGGTAACTGTATGACTATTATTTAGTAGTTTTATGCATAGCACATTGTGTTAAAGCTTTTTGTATATTTTAGATTTGGTTGATGGTGATGCAATGTGTCGCATTATGTTACGGGGGGAGGGGGGGACGGAATTTCTTCACCTCGCCCTGCCAATGGATTCTGTCTTGCCTTGTTCTCCTGGTTCTGATCTGTCTACTTTTGACCACGCTCCAGTCCTGATCTCTAAGTCTGATCTGGCTCCTTTTGACCACTATAATGTCTTGCAACCACATTCATGTTCCATGTCCAAGACTTATACTGTCTTGTTCCTGCCTGGTTATTACTGCTGTGTTCAACTGCCAACTGGTGGCATTTCTGTGGACCGCAACATGGTGACTCTGCTGCAGCATAGTATAAAGCTTCTTGCAGGGGCTAAGAGTGGAAGCCAGGAATCCCTTACATTATGTACCACAGACTATCCAGTTTCAAACTATTTACAGCCTCAATGACTATGGACAACTTTTTTTTTTTTCTTTTGTGCTAAAAAAAAAAATAACATTCCTGCTTCTGCAGCATTTATGCATCACTGTTCAGCCTCAGCATGTGCTAATACCTGCACTTAGAGCACTCAGGGGAAGGCAGCAGTGGCTGGAGACCAATGTATAAGCTTCAATAGCAACAAAAATTGAAATTTGTTAATAAAGGCTATTACAAAATTTATTTTCAGCGCAATGTATATTCTTTTAAATAAACAAGTGACCCCAAATGTGCCCATAGTTTTAACTAACCACTTTTCAAATCAAGAGAAATGTAACAAAGAATGCATTAGTCTACCGACAGGCACTGGTGCTCTGTGATTTCTCCATTCCCAGGGAATGCTATATTTGACTTACAATATGAGCAATACAGAAATGGTAAAGCTAATGTTCCTGAGTCCTTATCGCTTCTTTTATTTGGAGCACGGCGTATAATAATGTTAGATTTTGAAACTGCAAGAAAATATAAACTTGACCATCTGCTATTACTTCTGAAATAAGGGCAAAAGAGGCTAAACCAGGGGTGTAGCTATAGGGGGTATAGAAGTAGTTACTGGGCCCTGAGAAGGCCCAAAAGACCCTCTGTCACATAAGAGAACACTAGCATTATAAATGGCATATGATAAGTGAAGGCCCTTTTAAAAATTTTGCATTGGGGCCCAGAAGATTAAATTACAGCTGTGTTCTAAATGTTCTAGTATGTTAGATACTTGCAGAATTATGATACTTTTCCATTTTCACCACGCCAAAGCAGGAAAAGGCTGCCCTATTGGTTATCAACTTAATATTAAGAACTGATGATCAAGTCAGTGTCCTAAACACATCGGAGGACATGTATGATCTGTTGTGGGCCCTGTCCGACCTATTTATAAAAGGTCTTGCAGCAAAAATGGGCGCACGCTCTAAATCCACAACAGTATTGTCTGCGGCAGTTCTTAGGGGGCCTCACGCCACATTCATAAGATTAGACAGAATGTGCAAAAATAGAGTGCTAATCCATGCCATTTTCAAAGTGGAGAGACAAACTTATCTCAGACACTTCTTTGGCGCACATTTTGCTGCATGTTTTTGTCTCACAATGGGACACATTTATAAAGGAGAGAGAGAGAGAGAAAGAGAGAGAGAGAGAGAGAGAGAGAGAGAGCAAATCACATGACAATACGAATTATGAATATGAAAAATACAATGAAATATAATGGCATGAAATAAAAACGCGAAAGCAATATACATATGATGCAAAAATAGCTAATAATGCAATAACGGTTTATTTATTTAAATGGAATGCATGTTCTGAGGGTAAAAATACAGTAAGGCCATGTTCACACAGCTTAAAATTGGACGTATTTCAGTCTGTAATTACGCGCCGGAGTGCGCAAATTACAGCTAGAATACGTCCTAGTCATTACGGTAATCCACAGTTCTCATAGAGAACTATGGATTACGTCTCCTCTCCTTGCTCGGCGAATACGCTGAGGGGGGAGATAATTGACATGTGAATTACTAGCGGCGTATACGCGCCGCAGGTAATGCAAGTCTATGGGCCGGCGAGGTGCCGGCCCCCCGCTCCCGCCCCGCCCACGGCCGCACGGCGTAATTGCGGGGCGTAATTACGCCCTGCAAATAAGCCGTGTGAACCTAGCCTAAGTCTTGCGGATGCAGAGCTTACGCCGATGACCTCCACCCCTGATAGGAAGGATAACCCTTTCTATGCCCTGAACGATTAAAGAGGAGGTGTCTCGTCCATGAGACACAGTGCACTAGAAATGTGTAGATCTGTAGGGACTGCAGCCATACTATAAGTTGGCAGGATGTTGCTGGCCAACCACATTATCTCAATGTTATGGTGCTTCAAATTAATTATACCAAAAGAAAAAAAAAACTTAATGCACCTATCTTGACCTGTGTGAAGATGTCTGATAACAGCCCAGGTATCCAGTTTCCCTGAGAAAACTCACAGGTGTTCAGCTCCTCTGCCCCCAGGAAGTAGGGGTCCTGGTATACACATTTCTCACTTTAGTAAGGAATTTGGTTTTGTGCTTCTGTTCAACCAAGTGATTCCAGCTTGAGCTTTTTACAACAATAGGCTAGAAAACAATAACAGTCCCTGATCATGCCTAGGACAGTGATTGATGAACCAGACCAAGGGCATCCTTAGCTTGTCTTGTAAAACTTTAGAGTGGTAAAATAAGATCCAGCTCTGAGTTTTCAGCTGTTTGTTTTTCATCTACTGTCTGAATTCTCCAACATCTAAAAAGTACATAAAATTAAAGTGGTTGTCCAGTTTTTCTAAAAAATTAATAGGAAGCTCCCAGCAGTTCAATGATAAAAAAAAACTACCCTCATCTTCCCCCAATTGTTCGTTCAAGCACTGGGTCTCTCCATCTTTCTTTTCTCTTTCCTCTACCTCTGAAAGGGGACATCACTGCTGCAGCCTGTCTTATGCTGCAGGAGGAAGGAAGGAGGCAGGAGACAGGCTGCAGGAGTTGTCCCCAGTGACCTTTCTCCTGCCCTCTGCAGTCTGTCTTCTGCCCCCTCCAAAGACAGGCTACAGGGGGCAGAAGACAGGCTATAGGAGGCAGGAGTTGCTACTTTTTCTCCTGCCCCTTGCTCCTATCTCCTACCCCTGCAGAATGTCTCCGGCGTTTGCAGGGGGCTGGAGACAGGCCACAGGGGTTAGGAGTTGCCCCTTGTCTCCTGTCTCTTGCTTCTGTCTCCTGCGGTCTATCTCCAGTGGCCGCTATGGGTAGGAGACAGGCTGCAGGTGGCAGGAGTTTCTCTCTGTCTCCTACCACTTGCGGTCTGTCTCCGGCAGTTGCAGAAGGCAGCAGACAGATCGCAGGGAACAGAAGTTGCCCCTTGTTCCCTGTCTCCTTTTCTCTGTGGTCTGTCTTTAGCAGCCACAGAGGGTAGCAGTTACTCCCTGTCTCCTGCCCCCTGCAGTCTGTCTCTAGTGGCTGCAAAGGGTAAAAGACAAGCCACAGGGGGCAGAAGTTGCTCACTGTTTCGTACCCCCTGCTGTCTGTCTCTAGCAGCTGCAGAGGGTAGAAGACAGGCTGCAGAAGTTGCCCCTTGCTCCCTGTCTCCTGCCTCCTCCGGTCTGTCAGCAGCGGCCGCAGGGGGTAGAAGACAGACTGCAGGGGGCAGTATTTGTTCCCTGTCTTCTGCCCCCTGCAGACTGTCTCAGTGGTCACAGGAGGCAGGACAAGGTCATAAGGGGCAGAAGTTGCCCCGTGATCTCTGTCTCCTGCTCCCTGCGGTCTGTCTCCAGTGGATGCCGAGCGTCGGAGACTGGGAGCGGGTAGGAGATAGGTTGCTGGGGGAAGGAGATGCTCTATGTGTCCTTCCCCCTGTAGTCTCTCTCTGTCGGTTGCTGAAGGCAGTAGAAAGGCTGCAGGAGGCGTAAGTTTCCCCTGCTGCCTTTATCCTGCCCCTGTGGCATGACTCTATTGCAAAAGCCTATTCAGCATCCAGGTCACTCCATCCCCCAAAGGTGTCACCCGTTTTTTTCTATCATGGAAAGCTGTGTGTTACCTGTGGGCGATGGGTGACACCCAGCTTTCCTGGATGCTGAATAGGTTCCGCAGCCTGTGTATTTGTATATTTGTAATGCTTGTTTATTTACAGGTTCCCATTTGGACTACTTCGGATTCCTTGTACTATGTCGGATCAACCTTGAATTAATTTTTTGTAAATAAAATGGTTATAGAGGGCTGTTGTCGGGGAGTGTTTATTTGAATAAAAATGTTGGTGGAATTGTAGCTTAAAGGATCAATATTCCCACTAGAGGTGAAGCGCTGACATTTTCCACAGCAAAAAGGAATAATGCTTATTTTAGCAAACAGACAACGCGTTTCGTATCTTGACAATACTTCGACATGTCTGATACATACAACATTCATCAATCTCCAATGTTAGTAATTGAGGCATCTGACAGAATCCTCTTCATTACTATCGCTCGGGGTTGGTATCAGTCAGTGGTGTTTCTTGTTGCCCAAGGCTGACACTATTACCCCAATACTCAATATACCAGGGGTTCTGGGAAGAGCCAGGTTACCGTCACAAGCGGATCATCGAATGTGATTGTCCACTTCTAGGCGGGTGTGGGCTGTGGGAAGGAACAAGTATCCATGGAGCTTCCCGTACTGTTCCCCTCCCACTTTAAAAATACCTGCCTGCAGCTGCCTCAGAAGTGGACCATCACATTAGAGGATCTGCTTCTGATGGCACCTAGCTCTTCCCAGTACCCCTGATACATTGGGTTCTGGGGTAATAGTGACACAGAGTTAGTCTGTACAGTACAGAGAGTGAGCTGAAAATGGCATTCACAAGGCAATACAGTGAAATATATATAACATGGTCATGTGATATTAGCAGCCAATTAGAGCCCTACACCTCTGCGATGATGTTTTTGACACTTCTCTGTGCTCTTTACTGATTGGATGCCTGCCAAAAGTGCAGAAAGGTGATTGGTGGCCGCCAAAAGTGAAGAAAGCTGCTGAAAATGAAACTGAAAATGGTCTGTCGAACTAGAACTTTACTCGAATGAACAGTAAAATGTTCGGTTCGAGTTCTAAAAATTCAAGAAGTTCTACTAGAACTTAACTTTTCTAGAACAGTTCGATCAACACTAATTATTATTATTATTAGACATTAACCCTCGCAAACCTCACCAACATTTTTAATATAAAAATTAATCATTATGCAATTGTGAACTGGAGGAGCTAGCTACTGGGGGACTCTGAAATTAGTTTTATTTTATTTTTTTACTTAAAAGCCTTATTATTGTTATTGGGTAGGAGGTCTAAGCCTAGCAGTTTTAGGCTATGTTCACACGGCTTAATTGCGGGACGTAATTACGCCCCGCAATTACGCCGTGTGGACGGGGGCGGGGCGGGAGTGGGGGAGTAAGCACTTCGCCGGCCCATAGACTATCACTGCTAGCGGCGCGTATACGCCGCTAGAAAGTGACAGGTGAATTATCTCCCCGCCCGGCGGATTCGCCGGGCGGGGAGAGGGGACGTAATCCATAGTTCTCTATGAGAACTGTGAATTACAGTAAGGAATGGGCCGTTTTCGGCCCGTAATTGGCGCACTTTGGCGCGTAATTACGGACCGAAATACTGCCCATTTAAGCCGTGTGAACATGGCCTTACAAGAAAATCCCTTTCCTGCTTTCCATGCACCACAGAGCTAAGAACCAATGGGTACATTGCCAACCCCCTCTTTTCCAGCCTGTGTACTCGTTCTTCCATATTCCCTGATGTAAAGGACATCTGTCAGTATGTGCCATGGCCTCAGTATGTCAACCCATTATACTTGTCTGACTGGAGGCTCATAAACTCCAAGATGGATGATTTTAGTGGATGAAAATTCCAGTTGTATTTTTTCTTTTTTTCTTTGTAGGGGGTTGTTATATTTGTAGGTTGAAATACAGGTTTGGCCTTCAGTTTGTTATTCATACAATTGTTTTCTTTAGTGTAATGCTCAATATAAATAGCGCGTTGCCTTTATTCTATAGGTCATCTTGATTATTCTTTCTTTTACTGTGTTTTATATACAACTTTATTAATGTTTAAAACTATTTCAAGAAATAGTTCTGTTTTCATTTCTCAGAAGTACAATACCAAAATCAATTTGTTAATCAAAATAAATGATTACCTATAACTCGGACTGGGACAAGGCATTCTGGTGCCCTATGTAAATAAGGCACATGGCACACCCCCAGTGAGAAAATTCAGCCCCATCCATGCACCCCATTCCTGTCTGGGATGAAGTTGCGTCCTTGGTGGTCACCTACCCATCGTCCTGACCCTGTCTATGACTATATTTCACATGTATTGCATCTCAGTGAGAAAAAACTGTAGTGTTCAGGTTATAAACAGATATCAACCAATATCAAGATAATATGCAGTTATCACTTTCTATATTATCTATAATCAGGGGTGTAAGTAAAATTCATGGGCCCAATCAATATTTGACAGGAAACTGAAACAGCTTAATAAGTAGCACTATGAAAGTTATGGATAATAGCGCCATATATCAGAGAACGCAGATAGTAATGCTAGATAGCTGAAGTCACCAATTTGTTATTACCTGCAAAAAGGTATTATGTTCTTGTATCTGAGTGGGCCTTCTTTAAGGGGTTTTCTTACCATGCAGTTTCACAGAGACACAGCCAGCTTTAGACTCACACATGCTGTTCAGGCTGTGGGCAGATCCATCGCAGTGATTGACACATCAGCTCTGCTGTTCCAAGCTATTCCAGTTACACTTTATAAATCTCTTGCACTCATTACAGTGTATTACACAGGCTGCAAAGCTCAAAAGAGTGGTTACTTAGCTAAATGAGAAGCTTTCAAAGTCCATAGCTAGAAATAAGACTCTACAGGAGGTGATAAACCATGTACGGACTGAGTGAGTGATGGCAGCTTACAGCAAATAGACATAAGAGAGAGCAGGGCGAGAGATAGTCATAACCATAGGAACTTGTGTACTCTAAGAGGAGATCAAATCTTCTTTATCTCCTGACTAAAGAAAAATCAACAAAGCAATGTATTTAGTAATATTCTTCATTTACCTTTCCCTACATGTTAAAAGCCAATCAATGTAGTGAGAAAACCCTTTAACCTTTGGGCCCCATGGCTAATATGATCATTATTTATTTTAAAGCGTCATTATTCCAGTGTGTTGTACATTTGAAAGGGGTTAGCAAGCATCAGACCAAACAAATTGCCATTATAACACTGAATAACTAACACCTAGTACAGAGGAAGAGAGGACCCAGCCCGCAAGAGCTTATAATCCACAAGTGAGGAGGAAGGAGACAGAAGATGAGGAACAGACATAATATGTATGTACCCATGTATCTAACCGCTATCATTTTAGCAAAATCAATCTAAAGTCTATGTTATGTCCATCTGTATCTAATATATAGCTATGGATTTACTACATAATATCTAACTAGTATTATATTTTTCTCAATTTACATATTAATCTCTGTTTATCTCATCTCCAGCTCATCATATTTAACTACTATATTCTTTGTCCCATACCCAATGTCAAATATCTCTCTATAAATCTAAAATCTTTATCTATCAATCTATTGTTATCTGCTAAAGTAGTGTTTCCATTAACACTTTTGAGAGCTGCAGAACAGCTAATAGCTCGCTGGAGCCAACCATCTAATTTCCTTTGGATTTCTAAATATAGTGCGCTCAGCTATAATCAAAATTCCCATAGAAATGAATGCGGAGGACAGGGTCAGGCGCCACCCTCCCCATTTTCTGGGTTGGTCAGCTGGTAGTGAGTTGACCTGCAGCACTGAAAATGCCAGGAAAAATAACCTTTAATCTATGTTTAGTAATTGATATTTATCACTCTATCATTATCTATCGATCGCTATCTATTGCTATCTATCTATCCATCTATCTATCTACATAGCTATCATTTATCTGTCTGTCTATCTATCTACATATCTATCATCTATCTATCATTTATCTATCTATCTACATATCTATCTATGTATCTATCTACATATCTATCATCTATCTATCTATTTATCTATCTACATATCTATCATCTATCTATCTATCCATCCATCTACATATCTATCATTTATCTATCTGTCTATCTATCTACATATCTATCATCTATCTATCTATCCATCCATCTATCTATCTTTCTACATATCTATCTATGTATCTATCTATTTATCTTTCTATCTATCTATCTATCTACATATCTATAATTTATCTATCTATCTATTTATCTACATATCTATCATCTATCTATCTATCCATCTATCAGTCTATCTACATATCTATCATTTATCTATCTTCATATATATCATCTATCTATCTATCCATCCAACTATCAATCTATCTACATATCTTTAATTTATCTATCTGTCTGTCTATCTATCTATCTACATATCTATCTATCTACATATATATCATCTATCTATCTACATATCTATCACGTATCTATCTATCTATCTACATATCTATCTATCTATCTACATATCTATCATTCTGTCTATCTACATATCTATTATCTATCTATCTATCTATCTATCTATCTATCTGCCATCAGTCATCTATTAACCGTTTCAGGGCCCCATACAGCCAAATCAAATGGGATCCCCACCCATTACTAGTTCCTATTTTTTAACATATCAGTGGGCCCCTTTTTGATTAGGGCCCCTGACAGGAGTACTGCTCTATTGGCATCCCTGGTTGTATGCAGTATATAGAGGCAGTCCTCTGCTTTGTATCTGTTGGGTCTTCCTTGCCCTTAAAATAAGAACAAGTGAAGGGAAGACAACCAAATAAGGATTTGGCCAGAGGTCAGGATGTCGTGGCCGACCACCAAGAAATCAGCAGCTGTAACACCAATCTTATATCTAAGAAGAATAAATAGCAGACACTACAGAAGGAGACAGGGGTGTCTTGTCCAAGGACACATGTGCAGACACTGGGGTCTTTCTCTAACCTTTCACATTTTAGTGACTCACTCCTGCTTTCCTGCAAGATGACATCTCTTATGTTTACTGAGTCCTGCCCTGTACATGCCATATATCACCTGCTAAAAGGAAATAATAATAGTCTGGGAAAAAGCAGGGAAGGGAGCGGTGACTCTTCAGAGGACTTAAGTGGAACTCCCGTACTTTATATTGTAAGTCCTGGCACAAAATCTGTTTACCCCCAAACAGCCAGCACTGCTGTGAAGAGTGTTACAAACATGTATTGCTGGAATTAAAGAGAGTGACCAAGTGTTAGATAATGGTAGATTTGATTAAAGTTTAGTTATGGTGGCCATTTTGCAAAACTGAAAAATAAAGATGCATAGGGATTCACTAAACTTCTGTAATGAAATGTTCATTCTACATATTACTGTACAATGTCTGATATTAAAATACTACCTTCTATAACACAAAATGGAAGACCAGGCTGTCTAGAGATTCGGAGCATGCTGGGGGATTTAGGTACTGCAGTTGTGGACAAAAAATTTGAATGCAGGCTGTGATGAAGGACCATTAAGAAATAAGTGAAGTAAATTGTATCTAGATAGAAGTGTAAACTGGTGTATATTTGGTGCCGGCCATAGGAGCAACATGACAGATGACAATGGCTGTGCATTGATGTTCTCACCACAGTGAAATAATTTTGGAGGTGGGTAACTATTGGACTGGAGGACATGTGAGAACTTATTAGCCATGTATAAGCTATGTATGCTGGTTTTCTGGCATACAAAAGTGGCAGATTTCCACATAAAAATTAGAGTTTTCAGTATTTGTATTGCAATCTTGGCACTTTTTAGTGGGAGGGGGCCTCCCATAGCTCCATATATTTATTATAATTTACAATGGAAAGAGGCGTAAATTATAGCAGTTATCTACACAATCTGTGATTGCATGACAACTATGCAACAAATGTATTAAGAGGTCTGAAACTCTTAAAGGGGTTGTCAACTTCATAAGAAAAACTAATAGCCAGCTCCTCGGACCCTTATTAAAATAAAAAAAAAAATTATACTCACCTTCCTCCAGTCACAGGCTCCAGCGTTGCACGGCTCTGGTCTTCTGTTTTCATACTTCTGCTTCTGAATTAGGGTCGTCACCAGTGCAGTCATTGATTGCCTGCAGCAGTCACGTGCTACTCACTTCTGCTGATGTGAATAAGTGGTACATGACGGCTGCAGCCAATCAGTAGCTGCAGCAGTAATGTGCACAATCGGAAACAGAAAACTGGAGAGACCCATCTCTGGAACCGGGGACCTGAAGAAGGTGAGTATAAGTTTGTTTTTTTTATTTAAATTGAGCCCGGGAGCGGACTATAGGTTTTCTAAAGAACTGGGCAACCACTTTAATACTTAAGACAGTGCATCTTGCTCTAGCACATTTTTAATTAAAAATAGCACGAAACACTGGTCTTAAAGGGGTTTTGCCACAAAGTAAAATTGAAATGGGAAGCTTACAAATTAAATGATAAAAATTTTCACTATTCATCATTATTAAAAATTCTGCACCATTTTTGTTTAAGCCGCTCCCTTAGTCATCCATAGGGCCTGGGTCTCTATGCTCCCATCCTGGTTCTCTCTCGAGTTAAGTACTTTTGATGCATTTATATTTGTCTTCAGTATTGAAAAACAACTTTTTCTTTCAATTTGAATATTCCATGATTATTGCACCCCCCCAAGTATATATTTAAGTAGTATTTGTAAACTGTGTCAATTCATATTAAATGGCCCAGTAATGGGAGTTTAATCCTACCACTGATACTACATGTCTTCTATATGTCTATTATATGTCCTTGTATATTGTATACAATAATGAAAACTTTTTGAATTTTGATTAGTGTTGGTAACTTATCAGTTTATATATCTTTGATTTTCACCAACATCTATAAAATATGCATGTAGTGGAGCTATTTTTGTAAGTTGTTCTTAGTGATCCACAGTGTACAGCTCTTCTACAGGGGATATGACCAGTGACGAGTACTCCTCAGTCTTGCCACACATGCTCAGACATCACCTCTCCTCTCAGGCAGCTATTGTCAGCCTCTTCCCTGTCTAGTAATCACACTCACTAACTGGTGAGCAGATGTTGAACCCCAGGTGCTTTCATTCTACTCCTGTCCTCTGTGCCCTCTGTACTCCTTAGTAATTAGTCAAATAGTGCAAATTAAATAAAAAGAAAAAAATAAACTCAATCAGTCATGTGCATTAAGAAAAAAAATCCAAAAGTTTGGTTCCTGCTGGGATTTGAACCTAGGACCCCTATGCTAAAAGGCAGAAGTGCTAACCACTCAGCACTCAGCATTGTAGCTACTCACAGCTCATTACATAAACAGACTTCTGTTTGACTAGAATGAGCAGAGAGGCATGATGGTGTCAATCTGCTGGGTCTCATGATATGCAGTTCAAACAAATCACACATACCCTATTGAGCACACTGAGATCTGTAGCAGGACAAATCAGGTATGAAATGCCTTTATGGTAAACCCCCTTTAAATGAACACCTTCATGATCTTTGGATGGTTCTTTAGTTCAAGAATTTCTTGTGATTGCCAATATGTAGTGGCAAATTTGCATGCAGAATAATGGACTTGTGTGTTTTTAAGTCTCTGTTCACACTTCCATTATAGTTTCCATTAGAACAGAATCCATAACAGCAGAGCTGGAGCTGTTAAATCACAGATATGCCCGACAGCCCCTAATAACTTATAATGGGGTCCTTCAGGCAGGTTCTGATGAGATGGCCGTCGTTTTGACAGGAAGAATAACACAAAATGCTGCACTGTTCTTCCTTTCAAATCTGCAGAACTACCACAGAGGCTGTGAACACAGTCTAATCTTATCAGCTGCAGGATATTACTCTAATACACATTGCATAGTAACGAATAAATTACTACACATTTTATGTGTGAAGACTGAATATTTAGCATCTATTCGGATCATTTTACCACTATCCAGGTACTGATCATACAGACAGGGAAGACAATTGTTAACCATGGTGGATCCATGTATGGGCGTCTTATGAGACAGAAGTCTATGCTAAAGTTATTTCCATTAACAACAGACACTATTTTAACAGTTATTTTAGGTTTCGCACTAGTTGTCTCAGCAGACCTACGAGGTCATTTAGAGTATTATGGGATAGAGGTAAATACAAACTGGCCCATTGAGCCTTCGTAAAGAGAATAACACATGTGAAGAAGAGGCACTGGAATGGCCTACACAAATAAACACCAGGGCCATCTTCTTTTAGCAGGCAGTAAACTGGTGACATGTCCTGTCCCCACTCATCAATCGAGACAGACTCTCAGCTTTTTACATCCTCTCCCAAGTCCATGTTTTCTCTTCACACCTCATTGGTAAGCTTTTACACCAGAGCTGTGATTCCTGGGGGTTCAGGCGTTTGTTTAGGCACACATATTCACACTCATTAAACCCCAGTTCACAGTCTTGTCACTGTGTTGCAAAGCAGGTTCTAAGATGTGACTTGCAAACACACCTAGGGGGCCATTGACAGGATGTCCATATCAAAGAGAAGATATCAGACAGGTAATTACATTAAATCAGGGAAAAAGAAACAGTGATGCAATTACACAAACTGGAGGTTGGCATAGTTAGCACATGGTCTGTCATAGATGACGGATGTTGATGACTAAGGCTGGTGACATTATCTCCATAAAAACTGGAACAAAGCCTCCTAATGCTGCACTAGGATCTAAAATTATAATATATAATATGTGAGACATACATTTATTTGCCCCCAAAGCTATTCCTTCCATCTTTCCCATGCACATGCACGTTTAGTTTGAATGGCAGGCACCAGTTCTCAATCACTGGCCATGCATATGACATTTTGCCATCTGTTGGTGGTATCTCTTCAGATACCACAAAAAAGATACCCCAACAGATGCTGTAACAGCCTCACAGTGGAGCACAGAGTAAGGAGCTGTTCACACCGCACAAGACAAATACCGATTGGTTTATCCGACCGGTATTTGTCCTGTTTTTGTGCCGTGCACATGGCCGCAGGGGGACAGCTGTTCTCCGCGATTAGCGGAGAAAAGCCCTCCCCCTTCCCATAGACATGTTCATATTCCGTCCGAAAACCGGTCGGAAGAATAAACATGTTCTACGTTTTACGGACTACCAGCGGTCTGAAAAACCACCGGGCGGAAAATCCATGTAGTGGGGAATGCTGCACGGGTTTACCATAAGATTGAAAAGTTTACGGCCGGTTTTTCAGACGGTTTTTGAAGCCGAAAAATGTCTGGAAAAACGGATACAAACCCGTGTCGTGGGAACAAGCCCTAAAGGTAGTCTCTTGTGAACCAAGCTTTCTCTATTTACCAGTGATATACATGCCAGACACAAAAGTAGGGTTGACAACGGCATCCCAACAGATACCACCAACAGACAGCAAAATGCCATGTGAATACACCCTAATCTGGCAGACAACTTTGCTGGTTTATCTCCCTTGAGAATAAAGCAATAAGGTATTCAACTTCAACTTTCATCTGACAGATTAGCATCAATATTGGCAGGGTTTGCAGACTTTGCTTTTATGTCTGTAGTTCCCTTTAGTTACTTCTAAGTTTCTCCCAGTCAAATAATGGCAGTGCAGTTAGAAATGGACTTGAAAACTTGAAGCCCATTTGGGGCTACTTGTACCCATGTTGACACCCAAGATTATTGTGCTACAGTGTACAGGTAGTCATTCAATTACCTGTACAAATTAAAAGAGGGGCACGTGCATGTAAGGCCTCGTTCAAACGGCTTATTTCTCCGCGGATTGGCGCCGTATTCCGTGCCGGATTTGCGCTGCATTACGGTGCCAATCCGTTGGAATAATTATGGTAATCCACTGCTCTCATAGAGAACAGTGGATTCCGTCGCTCCTCCCCGCTCGGCGAATGCGCCGCGGGGGGAGAAAGTGTCATGAACATTATTTACGGCACAAACGCGCCGTAAACAGTGCATTGTCTATGGGGCCGGGGAGCGGCGCCCCCGCCGCGCTCTGACACCGCCCCCGCCTCGCCCCTTATTCACGCCGGATTTGTTAGCGCACAAATCCGTCGTGAATAAGCCGTGTGAACACGGCCTTAGACTAACTATAGGGGCTGAAAGGGACACAAACTCCCCTAAGTTGGCTGCAATATTCAAAAGCATACATACCACTATACTTACTGTACATTCCTTTTTTGTACCTCTGTCAGGATGCTTATAGTGCCCTATTTAAGGGCACAAGGTAACAGGGCCATGGGCACAAAGCACAAATGTATATCTTCATATACAAATGTATAACATATTACAGAGAACCTTGATGAAATAATCTGTGTACATGATGCTTTTCTGTCCTGGTATTGGAGCAGCATCTAATGTACAGCATTCATAAGATGTGACATGTGTCACGATCAGATGGTGGATCCACCGGGTCACTGCAAAAGGTGACTCGCACCACACCAGGGAGCAGAGAATAAGGAGCCCCCAGAGCCCGATGCAAGGCAGGTTGGACTTGGCTGCAGGGAACTCCCAGGTTGCTACCCCTGACATGGCCACTTGCAGTGACAGCCTATATACTAACGGAGAATACAGAGAGCAGTCATAGACATCATCAGGTCACAAGCAATAAGGTCAGGGCAGGCAGCAGGCAAAAACGTAACCAGGTCACAGCCAGATAGGTCAGGGTAGGCAGCAGGCAGTGAATAGACTGTAAGGTAAGCACAAGGTTGTCTAAAACCAGGAACACCATAGCAGAGCATCAAGGTAAACACAAGTGAGTAAGGCTATGTTCACACGGCTTAATTGCGGGACGTAATTATGGCCCGCAATTACGCCGTGTGGACAGGGGCGGGGCGGGAGCGGGGGAGTGAGCGGGGGGCCGGCACTTCGCCGGCCCCTTGACTTGAATTGCCAGCTAGTATACGCCGCTAGTAATTCACTTGTCAATTATCTCCCCGCCCGGCGGATTCGCCGGGCGGGGAGAGGAGACGTAATCCATAGTTCTCTATGAGAACTGTGAATTACCGTAATGAATGGGCCGTTTTCGGCCCGTAATTGCCGCACTTCGGCGCGTAATTACGGACCGAAATACGGCCCATTTTAAGCCGTGTGAACATGCCTTAAAACACTAACAAGTTGGCAAGAAAGTCAGTGGGAAGTAATCTAATAAAGGAGGAGGTGTGAGATGACTGGGTGTCCAGAGAGCGCTGGTCCTTTAAACTTTAAAAAGCCGGCATACGCACGCACCTTAGAGGATGAGCATGCATACACCAGCTGGGAGCTGAGATAGTGAGCGGAGCAGGTGTGGGGAGAGGTGAGTGTTGGACAGGATAATGGCAGCAGATACGAGCACAGGCTCGGACTGGGCCGCCGGGGGACCGGGCAATCCCCCGGTGGGCCCCCCCGAGCCGCTGTGGGCCCCGGAGGCAGTGCCGCCGCTCCCCGGGGCCCGGCCGCGCCTCCGGTCCCTGAATGCCCGGGACCTGCGTCCCGAGTGCCCAGAGACCGAGCCCAGTAGCCGGGGACTAATGTCCCGGACTCCCGGGGCTGCGCGGTGTCAGCGGAGCACAGCGCCACTAGCGCTGCGCTCCGCTGATCTCCCCTGCAGGCTGAAGGCGCTAGGCCCCTACTGCTGACGTAGGCGGCGCGGTGACAGTATGCAGGGCGACAGTACGGAGCCGGCGGCAGCTCGGAACGGCCGGAGCAGGAGCGGGAGCGGGTGCAAGGTAAGTGATTGATTGATTGTTGTTTTTTTTTTTGTTTTTTTTTAAAACTACCTTCAGGGGGGGCCCTGGCTAAATGAAAGAGGGACCTGGCTACAAGGGGGGGCCCTGGCTAAAAGAAGGGGGACCCTGGCTAAAAGAAGTGGGGCCCTGGCTAAAAGAAGGGGGGCCCTGGCTACAAGGGTGCCCTGGATACAAGGGGGGGCCCTGGCTAAAAGAAAGGGGGCCCTGGCTAAAAGAAATGGGGCACTGGCTAAAAGAAGAGGGGCCCTGGCTAAAAGAAGGGGGGCCCTGGCTACAAGGGGGGCCCTGGCTAAAATAAGGGGGGCCCTGGCTAAAAGAAGGGGGGCCCTGGCTACAAGGGGGGCCCTGGCTAAAAGAAAGGGGGCCCTGGCTACAAGGGGGGCCCTGGCTACAAGAAGGAGGGCCCTGGCTACAAGAAGGGGGGCCCTGGCTACTGGGGGGCCCTGGCTACCTACAGGAGGCCCCTGACTACAAGGGGGCCCCTGTCTACCTACAAGGGGGGCCCTGGCTACCTACTGTGGGCCCTGGCTACCTACAGGGGGCCCTGACTCCAAGGGGGGCCCTGGCTACCTACAGGGGGCCCTGACTACATGGGGGGCCCTGACTACATGGGGGGCCCTGGCTACCTACATGGGGGGCCTTGGCTACCTACATGGGGGGCCCTGACTACACGGGGGGGCCCTGAGTACAAGGGGGGTCCTGGCTAGCTACAGGGTGGCCCTGTCTACCTATAGGTGGCCCTGGGGCGCCCTGGCTACCTAAATACTAAGGGGTCTCTGACTACCTACAGAGTAGCTACAGGGGGGGCCCTGACTTCCTGCACACTACCTAAAGGAGGCCCCTAACTACCTGTATACTACCTAAAGGAGACTCCTAACTGTCTGTATACTACCTAAAGGAGACCCCTAACTGTATAGTACCTAAAGGACCTACCTACCTCCAGCCTACCTCTGGGGTCCACCAACCTAACTGTAGCCTATCTACTTTCCTAACAGGGGCCTGCTTATCTACCTGGGGGCTATTTACCTATCCACCTGTTGCTAGGTACCCACCAGCCTGCCTGGGGCTGCCTACCAAACTTATCCAGCGAGAGTCTAACCTACCTAAATAGGGCCTATCTAGTTACCTGGGGCCTCTCCCCCCCTCCAACCCC
>JAODAL010047368.1:0-29998 GCA_025379985.1 Phyllomedusa bahiana
CTTTGAACCCTAAAGCTGTGGCCACATTTTTGTACTGACGCCACGGTGAATGTGCTCAGTGCTGCACATTGGTGATAATGGGGATTTAATACATTGTTGGATAATAGACATTTTCTCTTCTTTTTGGATAAACCTCTGCCTGTCCTATTTATGTAAAGCAGAAGAGCAGTGGGGGAACCTCTGACACCTTTTAGTATTCGCTGCTCTTGTGTTCTTTGTAGGGATGGAAGCCAGAGGTTAATGTGAAAATAATGGCAGCTTTCAAGCATCTGATTTACTAATGTATTGTATCATTATATGCAGTGCGCAGCGCTGAGCTGTTTGGGTGGTGGACAGAGGTCAAACATTGCTGCAGCTGTCGGCCGTCGAGTGAAGAGTACGGCTATGTTGACACGTCTTATTTTTGGCCGTATTTCAGCCCGTAATTGGCGCTGTACTGTGCTAAATAGGGGCTGAAAAATGTAGCAGTCATTACAGCAATCCACCGGTTTCATAGAGAACTATGGATTACGTCTCCTCTCCCTGCTCGCACAATACAACGAGCGGGGAGAGAAGTGACAGGTCAATTACTACCGCTGAATAGGCGGCGAGAATAATGCATGTCTATGGGGCTGGCGGGCCTTAGCGTCCTGCTCCCGGCCCGGTCCCCACGGCATAATTGCGGGCCCAAATACGTCTTGCAATTAAGCCGTGTGAACCTAGGCTATGGTTAAGTTCACACGGGCTGTTTGCGTGGCGGACAGTAAGTCCCGCCATAAAGCTGTGTGTTTTTGAGCTTGCGCGTACTTGGGCGAGGCGGGGTGAGGGAGGTCCAGCTCAATAGACTGTCATTACTTGTGTTGTTGAAGCACCATGAATAATTGACATGTCACTTCTGTCCCTGCGCGTCGTAGTGTCCGCCCTGGCAGAGGAGGTGTAAGTCATAGTTCTCTCTGCTAACTGTCGATGACTAATTATTGGGGTGCATTTTGCCGCGTCTTGAGTGCAGTATGTGGCGAAATATGTCCCAATTTAAGCCGTGTGAAGATAGCCTAACTGTACAAAGCACCTGTGTTTTTTGCAGGGCTGCGAGTCCTGGTTTGCTGGCACTATGCCTATGCTCCATACCCTCCTAACAATACATGTTTGGGTGTTTTTTAAACTGTTATTTAGTGCTAATAAACTGGTGGTGGCTGCAGTGCTTTTGTTCGCGGCATGCTGAAGGCGCAGCGGCTTACATCAAGAAATCGGGCTTGGAGGGAAAGGGGGGGAGGGCAAGTTCCCATCGCATTGCCTGTCCCGTAATGGGTTTTTGAAAAGGGAGGGGGAATCATATGTGGAGGTCATTTTAAGCGAAGTTGGTTCTTTCGCAACAGTTTGGAGTTTTGGGCCCGGTTTTTAACCCCTTTTGTATCCAAAATTTTGTTCTGAGTTATCTTTGAAAAGTGTATTATTTTCAC
Source organism: Phyllomedusa bahiana (assembly GCA_025379985.1). Lineage (NCBI taxonomy): Eukaryota > Metazoa > Chordata > Amphibia > Anura > Hylidae > Phyllomedusa > Phyllomedusa bahiana. The sequence continues at coordinate 1,440 of JAODAL010047368.1, forward strand.
ATTTGCCTTTCCTAGCAAATGTAATTTTTTGTTGATAGGTGTCAAGTCATGTTTCCAACCCCACCTCACACCCCACCAAGGGTCATTTGGGGGTTCCCACAAAATGCCGACCATAATTTTAACATCACCTGTGCAATGAAACGGAGCCAAAACATGCCCCTGGGTGGGGCGCGAGGATGGATTGGGGGGGGAGACATGCTCTAAGTTATTTGGAGGGGGCATGAGGGGCAGTGAGAAATAAAGTGAGGCAATGGGGGGCAGTGAAGTGAAGGTACATGGGTTGGATTTTTTGTTTGGAGGGTTTTTTAAAAGCCCATTTTTAGGGGGGAAAAACCCTTTTAGGGCCCTTACCATTTTGGTATTGTTTGCACAGGATCCCGGCTAAGATCTGACCATGGCGCACTGGGTCGGGAAAGTAAAAAATTAAGGAATTAAATTAGGGCAGCAGCACATTACCGGGAGTGTAAACCCTTTACTACCGGTAAACTTATTGTACAAACTAGACTGAAAGCAGGCTCCTCCGGAAGCAAGGTGTTTGGGTGCATTTTTTAGTTCCTGTAGGTCTCCATAGACTGCCATTGTGTGTTATTGTATTAAATTGACATGTGATTTTGTTGGACATTTTGTAAATCCAAAAAAAATCATCATTCACCCTTTTTTGCTAAAGTGTGCCCCAGAAAAAGGCAAAATATGAAATTTACAGAAAACATGAAAACATGATCAATTGTGGGAGCAAAAGGGCCCCCTGGCCCCCATTCCATACTGTTTGTACTGTACAGACATAAACGTTTTTTAGTGGGAAAAAAAAATAGATTTGGTTATAAAAACCAAAAAGTAATGTGTCCATTAAGCATTATGAAATTTTTAATTTGTTTTTTATGCAATAAGGATCCATTAAACAGCAGCAATGTGATGTCAATGGGGCCTTCCATGACAGTGACTTTGGTTGTCCCTTTAGTGGACTTTAGTTCTGTTCATCTAGGCTGTTAGGCTTGGTCTACACATTGTAGTGAAGCATAAATGCAGTCAAAACATGTTTCCATGAGGGACTTAAGGGGTTTTTGCCCCGATGTAATGTTGACTGGGATCCCCAAAAGGGGGATTTAAAACACTTTTCTAAATAATGTATTACAAAAAATTGGGGCCTAAGACTTTCCCCGGCGCCTTTAAAGCCCTTAGTTACTTAAAAAACTTTTTTTAGATACGACCCGATAGTGGGGGCCGGTTGCGCGGAGCACACTTATCGATGAGAGGGAGCTGAAGAAGCTTTCAAGGGGCCGGGGGAAATTGTTCTTTTGTATACAGAAAAACCATAGTTTTTAGTTGATTATGAGTAATCCCTGCTTTATTTATGACAGAGAAAATGAAAAACTTTTAAGCTGCTGTGGGGGAAAAGGGTTTTTTTTTTTGTTTACAGAACCCTAGTTTAGTTTGATTATTTGATGACATTTCAAGACCCTGATGCCGGCTCTGGCTCTGGCTGTGTCTCTCTCTCTCCAGCCGGTGGCTTTGTTTACATTTGATTCTTCAGATAAGGACTCCTGGGAAAACCCCTTTAAAGGGGGGGTCCGCTCAAGTTTTTCTTGGGTTTGGGTTGTCCCTTGCTGGTGGCTGTTTGATTAGCATTGAGCTATTGTAGGCTTTCTCCTTTTTCTTTTATCCCTAAAATTTCTTTCCTGAGGTCCCGAAAGCTTTCAGTAATGAAACAGTAGAGTAATGAGTCTTTTTTCTGAAAATTAGATAAAAAAAAATCTGTCACTGTCCCTGTTGTGTGTGCCAGGACCTAGGATGATGTCACCCCTGCTATCAGATAGAACAAACGCAGGGGAGAAGGGGTACAAGGTCAGTTTTGGGGAACCAGAGAGGTGCTAAATAAATTTTAGTTCTTAACTAAAAAAAAAGGGAAAAATGCAATATATTTTAAAAACCCTCTTAAATTTTGTGTTCCCTATATTTAGAAAACTTTCTTTGTAGGAGACAACCCTTTAATAATTTTTTTCAATGGCTGAATTAAAAAAAAGGCTGGGTTTTTTTGGGTATTTTATGTACCAAACTTGTTCCCCGTTGAAATTTGTGTTAAAATAAAAAAAAAAAAAACTTAAGTTAGAATAATTTAGTCTTCATGTTCCCAAATAATCTGTCACCAATGATTCATCACGAAATGTGGGTTTGTAGCTGCCAAGGGATAGGAGTTGTATTGTAGCCTCTGCTTTGTCAGTCAGGAGTTGTCCGTTCCAGAAGTATTTACAATCGGGTGAACCCAGGATTGGAAGGAACAAAACAGAAAACTAATGTTAAGGTTCAGTATTTGGGGAGCACAATCTAAAATGGGCCGGAGCCTGGAGACTCGTTCCCCAGCAGCCTGGAGAACAGAAGGAGTGGAGAGCAGCCATATAGTGAGCAGCAGCAGTAACACTCAGCCGGTCACTAGACCTGTCTCGGGGATAGGATTGTTGCATTGTCGCTGTGGGCAATGACCCTGCAGCCTTTTTCCAGGGGGTGAGTGAACACTGAAAGACCTCACTCATCTGTAGCATTTTTGTAGTGTTGTCCAACCACATCACATCTGCAATGTGTGACCTCAATGTTAATGCCTTGGATTGTCCATCCAATCCCACCTCACTCAGGTGCTCAGTGTTGCAGCTTCCCGGGCCTGGTGTTATATGGCATTATTTGAATGCATTACAAGCAGCTACTTCACAAAAGCAGGCACTGTGACATTATCTACTAGTGTTTGGCTCCAAACCTCACAATAACATCTTACTCCATCTGTGAGAGGCAGCGCCAGCCCAGGGAGAGCTCCTTGCAGATTACTAGCAACTCTCAATGACAACTAGTTCTGGTCTCTGTAGCCAGATCTCCTTCCATTTCCAAGCTCAAGGCTGGTCACACCTCTCAAGCTTGCATTAGGGGCTCTCACACAGGGCAGTTTTGGTGCAGTATTAGGGGCTGTCACATGGAGCAGTTTGGGTGCAGTATTAGGGTGCTTTCACACGGTGTGGTTTTGGTGCGGTTTTGGTGCATTTATTTGGATGCGTTTTTTGTGCAACAATGTATAGCATTAATTGTTGTGCCTTCCTGCACAAAAAACGCATCCAAAAAACGCACCAAAAAACGCACCGTGTGAAAGCACCATTAGGGGCTCTCACACAGAGCAGTTTTTGTGCAGTATTAGGGGCTCTCACACAGCGCAGTTTTGCTGCAGTGTTAAGTGAGCTTTCACACAGCGGAGATTAGGTGCAGTTTTAAGGGAGCTTTCACACAGCGGAGATTAGGTGCAGTTTTAAGGGAGCTTTCACACAGCGCAGTTTTTAGGGAGCTTTCACACAGCGCAGTTTTAAGGGAGCTTTCACACAGCGCAGTTTTAAGGGAGCTTTCACACAGCGCAGTTTTAAGGGAGCTTTCACACAGCGCAGTTTTAAGGGAGCTTTCACACAGCGCAGTTTTAAGGGAGCTTTCACACAGCGCAGTTTTAAGGGAGCTTTCACACAGCGCAGTTTTAAGGGAGCTTTCACACAGTTCTTTGTTGTTGTTGTTTTTTTGTTTGTTTTATGTGCAGGAAGGGCTGGCAATTAATGTGGTTTTGTTCGGCACTAAGAATGCATCCAAAATGCACTGTGTGGAAGCTCCCTACTTGCTGATATGAGCCAGACTTACCCATGGTCAGTGCCATGCAGTGTGTTGGCTTCTTGTGTTTTCCAGCCATTTCTTTTTAAACAGGATTTGTGCTGTAATAACACAACACATGTAAGCATGAAGTCCCAAACCCTGCTTCTCCTGCATGTGCTGCTCAGGTGCATTTTGTCATTGGTGTCAATGTGTTTGTACTGTCTGGCTCTGTTCACGTGGCTTAATTTTGGGCATGTATTTTGCCTGTAATTACGGCGTGTGTACGGTGTTTGGGCAGGAGCGGGGTGGAGCGGGGTGTGGTGGGGCCGGTGCCATAGACATTCATTATTCTTGGTGCGTAATTGTCGCTAGTAATTGACAGGTCACTTGTCTCCTCGCTTGTTGTATTGTGCCAGTGGGGAGAGGAGCTGTAATCCATATTTGTGTCTGAGAACTGTGGATGACAGTAATGACTGGGACGTATTTTGCCCTGTATTTTGCGCAGTATGGCGTGGAAGATGTCCTTAATGTTCCCAGTGCACTGTTAGGGCTTGTCCCCAGGGCTGGTGTTTGTGGGCGTTTTTCCGAAGGTTTGCGTTTTTGCAGAGTCTGACAAAATGTCTCCAAAGAAGCACTTCGGGGAATCTTTGGCCAAGTCGTGCAGCCGTTCCCACCGAAAAACTGCTGTCTGCCTGCTCAAAAATTTAACAAGCACATTTGTCTGTGTGTTTTGTGGACGGAATATCTGCTTGCGAATGGGAAGGGGGATGGCTTTTCTCCATTTATGGTGGTGAAAAGCCGCCCCCCACCACCACCACGGCCTTGGGGACGGCACACAAACCGGACAAATAGAGGTCACATAAATGGACTGGTATTTGTCCTCTGCTGTGGGGAGGCACCCTTACATGGTTATTATAGGAATGAAAATACAATGTTAAACTTTCAACAAAGTTAACCTAATAAAGTGCCTTTCTCTCCATTTCTCAGATGACAAATTTTGATGTAAATGTATCTGGCCTTATGTGTAGCAGATATCTCAATATTCCGGTTGGACTTCCAGGGAAACTGAACACGAACTAAGTGCTCTTTAATGGCCTAAGTAGCTCCTGCCTTCTGTCAGGTGCTATTGAGGTACAGTCAGCTGATTTCCCAAGGTATAGTTGTTCCCTAAACAGTCACATATATATATGTAAACAAACGCTGCTCACCATTACTTTGTGTTGTATTCTTTGCACCTGCTTCGCTGCTTAGGTGGAGTACACAGCAGTTGCTCGCACGGTTTCCTGGCTCCCAGTTCCAAGCCAAACATATGCTTCAGCGATCAAAGATAAATTTGAAACCAGCGAATCTTCTGTTTAAAAAATATCAACTTTATTCCATCCGTAGACACGGGGGGTACAGGGGATCAGACCGACGCGTTTCGGGCGTTTATCTTTTTGCCCTTGTTCACGATATCTCCGGTTTTTAAAATATATCTTTGCTCGCTGAAGCAGTAGTTGTTCCCTACATTTTTTCCAGCTTGCTAATTTATCTGAGTCAACTTGAAAGCTATCAGTGCCTTGTCGTGACCACATATGCACTGAACAGAGACTTCTTTGTCATTTTTTTAGAAAGCAGTAACTTTATCGCATCCAAAAAGATAGGAGAAGGTGCAATTGGTCCGAGTGCTTCTTCTCAGTGTTATGGTTGAAGTTATCATCTAATGTTGGAAAATCAGAAACTCGTGTGATATCGATGCAATTCTAAATGTACAGTTACATACAAAAGTCATTTGTCAATGTTAACCAATACACGGCAATGCCTGTTTTTAGCCGGACATAAGATTATTCGACCGTGATATTGGATGAGTGCCATGTCATACAATTGGATAGTGTTTTGAGCGAAAAGTCAAAGTTTATCCCAATCTATTCAATGAATACATTCCAGGTTGGTGTGTGGATACTGTTTGGTAGCACCTAAGTTTATCTGCAAAATATTATGTGAATGCAGCTTTGGAAACCCAGCTGGTTAAGGTTTACACATCAAATTGTAGAATCTGTGTTTAAGTATCACTGCATGTGTTTATTGCATGCAGGTCTACTTCCATGTTTCTCGTAAAAATGTCAGTAAGTAAATATTCAATATATTTCATTTGTTAATAATGTTTGGCTCAGTTTTCGCCATATCAATGGCATTTCTAATGTGAAGGTAGAGAGGTTTGAATCAATATTGTGTTATATGTATAATTATGAAATCCCAAGCTTTTCTCCTTATAAGGCATTTCAGCTGAGCAGAATCCATTTTGTGGAGAATGATGCAGCAAATATGAAGAAGCTAAGATGGCTCAGGATGTGACCACTTGTTATCTGTTTCCTCAAAGATGTGACCTCCAGCTATTGTCTCCCTTTCCTGAAGTTTCGTTTCACTGGAAAATCACTGAAGTTTTGGCTGATGCAATCCCAGAGGCTTTTTCCCCAGAGACAACGTGGACCAATAAACTGTACTTAAAAGCTGCCTAAATATGGACATACATCCGTTCCTCTCTTCTCTACTGCGCCTGCGTTTATCTTGATTGCAGTTTATACAAATATGTGTGTAAGGCTTTGTCTAGTTAGTTGTGCTTGGAACATGAATGAAATCTGACCCAGAACCCTGTGTCTGACTCAATTTCTAATCGGCCGATACATGTTCCCCCAATCGTGATTTGGAATACCGGGGCAAACGGGTGACCCCAATGTTGGTAAACGACCCCCAACACTAAGACAAAACCAGGATTGGAGTTTGCAGCGTGTTTTTGGTCTCATTTGTGGTTTTGTGTTCCAAATTCTGTTTGAAATACTGTGATGACAGCCTAAGGGCATGTCCCCACGGCACGGGTTTTCAGTCGGTTTTTCAGCCGGTCTGTGGTTTTTTAGACCGCCTGAAAAACCGTCCGAAAATGAGCACACATTGTGCTCTATGGAAAACCCGTGCAGCAGTCCCCACTGCAACGGGTTTTCCGCCCCGGCGGTTTTGTCGCCGGCGGACCGGCGACCAAAAAATGAACATGCACTATCTTCCGTCCGGTTTCCGGACAGAACATTGTGCATTCAATGGGAGGGGCTGTTTCCGCTCATGCGGAGAAAAGCCGTCCCCCCGCGGCCGTGGGGACGGCCGCAAAACCCGGCAAAACGGCGGTATTTGTCCACTTTCCGTGTAATCGGGCCTAAGGGTCCTGTCCTACTGCATGGGGTTTTTTTGGGCCAGTTTTGTAGGTGGTTTTTGGTTTAGCAGACCGCCCGAAAAACTGGCTGAAAATGAGTACAATGGTGCTGTCTGGCAAAGCTGTGCAGCAGTCCACACTGCACGGGTTTTCCGCCCGTGGTCTGCCAGCAAAACATTCTCCAAGGACAATCTTCCATTCGGTTTTTGGACGGAATCTGTGCTTGTGAATGTGAAGGGGGAGGGCTTTTGTCCGTTCTTTGTGGAGAAAAGCAACCTTCCCAACCCCTACACCAATCTGGGATGTATTCATTGAATAGATTGGGAAAAACTTTGACTTTTGGCTCCAAACACTATCCAATTGTATGACATGGCAGTCATCCAAAATCACGGTCTAGTAATCTTATGTCCTGCTAATAAGATGTGGTGGCGTGTATTGGTAACATTGGCAAATTACTTTTGTATGCAAATGTACATTTATAGTTAACTATTTCACACAAGTTTCAGATTTTTATACTTTATATGATTGACTTTCAAATGACTTCAACTGTAACATTGGGAAGAAGCGCTGTGACTAATTGCTCCTTCTCCTATCTTTTTCAATGAGGTCAAGTGACTGTTTTTTACTCAAACCGACCGGTATTTGTTCTCTGCTGATAGTGTGAAAAGTGGGAAAAAAAACTTAGGTACCAAGCTATAGAATAGGAAAAACACAGTGTTATACAATATAATCACCAAGCTCATTAAAGGGGTTTTGCCCCAAAGTGACTTTTACATGTTATCTGCTCAGGACAGATGATAAAAATTATGTGGTGTCATGAACTGCTGCAGGGAGGAGAGAGAGGGAGCCCCGAGCAGAACGAGTAAGCAAGGGAGCATTTGCAATGTTTCCTAAGATAATTACATTACAACTAGTGGATTCTCTATCCAACCGAAAGCCTTATACACTTCACATTTCCCCACAACCCCTTGCAAGTTCGGTCATGTTTCGTGTCATCAGATAAGAAGTGCAAACAGGCAAGGCTGGCCAGATCATCTCCTGGTCGTGTATAATGTAAACTTTGAAGTAATTAAGGGCATGGAAAGAAAGCTGTAGCTGTCACAGGCTTTAACTTTGTGTAATCACATACAGTACAGACCAAAAGTTTGGACACACCTTTTTATTCCAAGCGTTTTCTGTATTTTCATGAATACTTTCATGACACTGGTCTAATGTCCATTCCTTGTGTTTTGTAGCTCAAATAAGTCTCTTCTGCTTGATGTCTGCCCTTAGCAGTGGTTTCCTAGATTTGTTTGGGCTAATGAACACAAGGAATCGACATCAGACTAGTGTCATGAAAGTAGTCATGAAAATACAGAAAATTCTTGGAATGAGGTGTGTCCAAATGTTTAGTCTGTACTGTATATGTTTAAAAATGTTTAAGAACGCATTTTTTTGGAGGGTCCCATGTCAACCTTACATCGTGGTCAAACCCCTTGAACTCTAGACAAATGAAGCCTTCAGCATGATCCTAGTGTGAATGATAGCTCGACCATCCTGTGGGAGACTCTGTGTTAAGTTGAGTCTATTTTTGAATCTCCCACACAGAATTAAATTATCTAGTATTAAGTACCCCTCCCCCTCAAAAAAAACCCTCCCTAACGTTCTGACTAAAACCCTTCAAACCTTCTCTCCAGCAAAAGTAAAAGTCCTAATTTATCCAAACACTAACTTTGTAGAGACCAAAACAAGTGTCCATCTTCTCACCGATCTTGTTCTTCTGGTTCTGACCTTCTAAGGGATTTCCCAGCAAGCTCTGGCTACTTTTAAAGAGAACCTGCAGTGCATTGTGGGATTTCCGATTGGCCCAAATTGGCAGTCAGTGATTAATTGGCTGGTTGAGTTCAGGTGGAGAAGTGAATGGTTGTGGGGAGGTGATCATAGGAGGGGGTTTATGGATGTTGTTATTGGGTCCAAAGGGTGTAAATGCTCTAATCTCGAAGCTCAGTTATGATATCGGATTGTGTGATGAGGCGGGTTTATTGACACATTATGTTTGTAGTATTGGTTTTCTTGAATGAATCCCTGATACGTGTTGTTAAGCTATAATAATATTAATAATATAGTAATAATAATAATATAGTAATACTATAATAATAATATAGTAATAATAATAATATGTTATACTAATAATAATAATAATAATAATAATAATAATAATAATAATATAGTAATAGTACTACTAATAATAATAATAAAGGGAGCATTTTAGTTACAGTATCTTCCAGCACAATCCTGACCCCAATGGTTTCGAAGGTTAATAAGAAGTTCTATGCAAGGCTTAAAGAAATGAAATAAAGGAAGGCTCTTGTTATTATGATGACTGTGGCTCTGACTCTCTTGTTGATCTGGAATTCACAACATTTAAGAATAGGCTCCAGTCTTATGTAATGGCTCGATTCACTTTCTTCCTGTAGTAATTTGTATTAAGTTGTTTTATTATGGTGCGTATAGTATTTTATTCTGCAAAGGACAGTACTGAGTGTTGTGTCCACAAATGCACCCCGTGCAAGTGTCCTGATGCTGGGTTTGCTCATCATAGTGCATCCATCTTATGCCGGGCTTGTCCAAATAGTCCTTTGTGTTCTTCCAACTGTGCAAATTTGGGCAGATTTCTGTCTCCTATATGTTACTGTTTTATGGTCGGTTTACATCTGAAAGAATTGATATTTGTTTTTTTTATTTTCATTCAATCGTGAAATCCTGTGTCTACTGGTCAGAGGTGTAATTTAAAGCTCTTGGGCCCTAGTGCAAAAAGTGAAATGGGGCCCTCCAGTTACTATGCACCATTTCCATTAATGGTGTCTCCTTATGTGGCAGAAGGGATTTTGGGCCCCCTCAGGCTGCAGGGCCCGGTAGCGACTGCTACCGCTGCACCCTCTGTAGCTACACCCCTGCTAACGGTGCATATTTTGCACTGCATACACAGAACACTATATACTTTGTATACACCAGACAATATATGCACTATACACAGAACACTATACACATTGTATACACCGAACACTATACACACAGAACAGTATATATACTGTATAGACCGAACACTATACACAGTTTATACAGAGAACACTATACACTGTATACACAGAGCAAGATATACACTGTATATACAACACTGTATAGACAGGACACTGTATACACAGAATACTATATCCACTGTTTATACAGTATACTACACACACTGTATACACTTAACACTATATATTCTGTATATTACAGAACAGTATATATATCGGTGGAGCTGGGCTCTCTCTTTGTCACGTTGTGTGCCATTTGGCGGCGGGCAGTGCCTTCCCTCTTGCACTTGTGCAGTCATTCGGTGTTGGGTCCGGTTGTGTCTCTGTCACTTTCTGTGTTGTGATCCTGGGGCTGTGCCAGGTCCTATGAGTACCTCCCTGATCTTTCCTGCCCATCTGTGAAGCAAAGAGTTCTGACACATGTCAGGGTGGGCTGTAACAGCGGTGCTGAGTTCAGGTGTCGTGATGTCCCGATCCCGCGTTAGTGCTGTTGTGTGGGATCCGGGGCTCACTGGAGTCTTCTTGGCTCCTCCGGTGGGCCAGTTCAACTCTGCAGTTATGGTCCAGTAGGAGTCGTGCTATGCGGTTTGTTTTGGCACCCCGCTCTGATGAGGACCTAAAGACAACGCATGGTGGGTTTTTGTGTGGGGTGCGGGTGGCTTCGTGGACATTGGGTATGGACAGACAAAGCGTAAAATGACTGCATTCTCCATAGTAATAGGTGAGATGAGGGGAGAGGGCAGGAGCTGAGTCTCAGGATAGACACACAGGGGCCACATCTACTGTCACTGGCTGGTGCTGAGTCGTGGGCAGTTTGCTGAGTGACAGTGGGTGTATGGGGGGCAGATGGATGTAATGGGGTACAGCAGTGAGGGGTAATATGTACCGGTTTGGGGAGTGGTGACGTGCATTGGGGTATACATGTCACATTATTATGAGTAGCTAATATACAGAGCGATGGGCGTGTGAAGTCCTGACAGCATTTAAGTCCCGGTATGTGGTCACTGGTCTCTGGAGCTGACTGCATACACAGCAACTAGAGGGTCTATAGAGTTTTCCCCACCATGCAGGGGCCTGGGTAGTAGTGTTTTAGTTCTGATTTTCTAGCTAATGTTCTTCCAGCAATGGTTGCTGGGTATTTGTCCATGTGTTAAGTGAAGTAGAAAATGTAAATCTTTGGAGGATCTATACCCAGTAGGGTTAGCAGAGGTGCAGTGACTTCCATCTACTTCAGGGCCTCATACACAGTATGGTTACCTGAGGTGCAGTGACATTTGTCAGTTCTGGTGCCCTATATACAGTAGGGTTTGCAGAGTTGCAGTTACATGTGTTTGCTCCGGGGTTCCATACACAGTCAAATAATAAGAGGTGCCGTGACATCTGTCTGCTCTGGGGCTCCATACACAGTAGGGTTAGCAGAGGTGCAGTTACATCCGTCTGCTCCGGGGCCCCATACGCAGTAGGGTTAGCAGAGGTGCAGTGACATCCGTCTGCTCCGGGGCCCCATACGCAGTAGGGTTAGCAGAGGTGCAGTGACATCCGTCTGCTCCGGGGCCCCATACGCAGTAGGGTTAGCAGAGGTGCAGTGACATCCGTCTGCTCCGGGGCCCCATACGCAGTAGGGTTAGCAGAGATGCAGTGACATCCGTCTGCTCCGGCGCCCCGTACACAGTAGGGTTAGCAGAGTTATTGTGACATCTGTCTGCTCTGGGCCCCATACACAGTAGGGTTAGTTGTTGTGGTGTGAAATTAGTGTGCTTTGGGTTTCCATACACAGTCGGGTTAGCAGAGGTGCGGTAACATCCGCTCTGAGGTTAGCACAGTAGAGTTAGCAGAGGTGCAGTGACACTTTGTCTGTAGCGGGGCTCCGTATGCAGTAGGGTTGAATGACTAGTTTTTTTAGTCACACACTTTGAGGCCTTGGTTAAATATGTTAGCGACCGGCTCCTTTGTAGCGTTAGTGAAGCTTTGTGCCTCTTTTGAGCTGCTGTCTCCCTGTAATGTCAATGACACGTTTGGTTCTGTAGTGTTTGTGTAGCTTCTTCACAGTGGTCTGACTTGTCTGCATATGATGTAATTGTTCCACTAAGGAATTGCCCAATGCTAGGTTGAAAGGCACTAATCCCCTTTTGGTGGTAAGTAGCCTGAAGTCTTAGCCATGCTTGTAAACCAAGGCTCATTGGTCTGACTACTTAGTCTGGCTTGTGAAGAAATGACCTGTCCATGATATTTCTGCGTGTCTAATCCCATGGTATTGTAGGAATGGGCCGAGGAAGCGTAATTCATAGTTATGTTTGAGCATTGTGGTTTTGATAATGATTGCGGAGCATTTTGGCTGTATTTGAGCGCAGTATGTTCCCAATTGGTTGTGATTTTGGGGCCAAAATGAGTCGTGTGAACTTACTCCAAGCCTGAGCATTTGGGTTAATTTGGGCTACAGTATGGCATGTCCTAAAAGGACTAGGTGAATTACAATACTCTGAAAGATGCTTTTTTTTTTTATTTATTTTGGGGAGATGTTTTTATGGGGGTATAATCAATATGTCTAACTATATGAAAGGTTAATATAGAGATCTCTCTCAAGATGTATTGTTCCTTTAGGACTGTATCTAGAACAAGGGGGCATCTTCTATGTCTATCGGTTGTCTGTGGTAAGGCTTAGTGTACATTGCATTTGACCCCATTAGAAATGCTGTACATTCTCCCGTATAGGCTAAATGTCTGCCAAAGGTGTCCCGGTTTGAGTAGAGAATTGATCCGTATTTGTTTGTTACTGGTTTTTCTATTGGCTGTCACTTGTATTTTCTTGTAATGTTATTGGCTGGGTTTGTAGATCTGTTTTGACAGATGGCGACATGTAGGTTGACCACATGGGTTCAAGCCTTAGGATCCGTTTGACATTGACATCTATGTTATGATGAAGTCCACTGTAACATATGGTTGTGTGGTTTTACTGTAAAAAGCACCCCACCCTGCTTCCTCCTCGTGTTCCCCTGAAAGGCATATATGTTTTAAAGTGTGGAAACGGACACGATGTACCTTTTTCTTGCACATTTGTCCCCCTGGATTAGGTCGTGAACATGTTAACGCATACATGTCAGCTTTTGTCCCATTGGATGTGTCTGCTGCTGTAAGTAATGGGATGTGCACTTTGTGTTTGTGGTGGGTCGCGTGAGTGTCTGTTTGGGGTTTGGTCACATGTCATTGTGGCTTTGTTTGAACATACGCTTTTAGATGTGTGTTTTGGTCTGTCTTGATGGACTCCAACATGCATCTAATAATGAGTTGTTTGATGGCAGAGTTTATTCACATGGTATTTTTGGCGTTGATGTTTGAGCCGTGTTTGATGTGAGAATTGGATCCCAAATAGATAAAACTTGTATCTAACATGGCGGTGTGCACCCGCTGTAATTTACTGTCGGTCTTCTGCTGCGTGTGTTGCAGCCAGATTTGCTCTGACAACAATTTTGATGGATTGGAAAGATGGAGTGAGCCACGCATGGGTGTCAATGTACGTGAACGCTGAAGTCTTGTGTGACTCTAAAACACTGTAAATCCTGCAACTTTTGATGGGATACGTGTTTTGTTTTGCTCGGGGTCCGACAGATGGGTCCAAATATGGTTTGAAAAGCTTCTGTTCACATGGAGTCCAACTTGCTGTGTGCACATTGCTTTGAATTGCACATTGTCCAAGACATCTTTGCGTTCCCCCGAGTAATTGGTGATGTGAGTGTCTTTTGAGTGCGTTCCAAATCTTGATATGTCATTTATTTGGGTTTGTTTGCAGGCCTTCACTGTGGGGTGTACAGTACGTCCTGCAATGAAATTTGGGTTTTGGGACTTTGGCCGATTGGCGCCTCTTCCCGGGATGTTGGGTCGCCAGCATTTGGATGGCCTTCTAGTCATTCATTAAGTGTTGTAAATCAATGACAGGTCAGTTATCTCCTGATTATTGTATGAGTGGGGAGAGGAGGTGTAATCCATAGTCGCGTATGCTAAGGGTGGATGAGTGTCATGATTTGGGCCCATTAGGTTAGTTTTCGAGTGCAGTACGATCCCAATAGGTGGTGAGATGGGGCCCAAACCAAGCTGTGTCTGAAGACGGTGTGATTTTGCTGTAGCCAACACGCATTCAAAGATGCAGTAGTGTGTAGGGTCTGTTTTGGATTTGATTGACAGTATCTATTTGGCTGTGATGTTTGGATCCAAGCCGGATCTCCAATGGTCTTCCAAGTGGCTGTGTGCACATGGCCCTTGTAGTGTGTGTTTTTGGTGTGTTGTGGTTGGTAATATAAGCAGTATTGGAGTGCTTGCACACGTTGTGTTTTTTGCTGTGTGTTTTGTCACGTGTGTTTGTGCAGGAAGGGGCAGCTCTTAATGCTGTCCATTGCTGCCCAAAAAAGGCATCCAAAATTGTGTCGAAAAAAGCGTCCAAAGTGGATTGTGTGAAAGCTCCCTTAAATTGGTTTGATTGGTGTGTGTTTTGTTTTGCAAAATATCTCCAATGTTTGTTATTTGTGTTGAATGAAATGTGCCGCAATAAAGGTAGGTTAATGGTGCGCATTTCTCCCAGAATCGGCACCGTGTGCAAGCCCTCTTGAAATCTGCATGTGGCTATTTGTCAAAATGTCTCCTTTATCTGTCTGCCAAATGTGCACGGTTTGTAGCGTATGTTTGATAGGTGTTGTTTTTGTTTATGAATATATTTGCTACTGGCTGTCTCCTGTTGTTGTTTGCTATTTGATTGGGTCATGTATACTTTCCATATGTGAATCCAAATTTGGATCTTTTTGCGATTGACAAGTTCGGCAATGTCTAGATGGCACCGAAAAACGTCGTGTTTTCAGTGTTTATCGTGTTTCTACAGTGAGGTGTTTTTTTCTGTTTTTTTTTTTTTACCGGTTGTTTTTTATAACCTGCTCTAAAAAACGCCAGAGCCGGGTCGGAAAATTTACTACAGTAGTCTATGTAAAGGGCTGGAGGTCTTTTGGCCCATGTTAGGGGTGTTTTTTGTGGCGTTTTTTCCACGAAAATTCTTCCCGGAGCCCGAATTCCCACCTATAGTGGGTGTTGATAAAGATTATACCTTATCGAATGTATATACAAGTGTCCGATGTGTCCTTGTTTGTACCTTTTGTATTCAAATGATCACGCTTTGGTTATTAAAGATTTGTTGGCAATTCATAATTTGTTTGTGTCAAAATACGTGTTGTATGGATTTTGGCGTCTGAATCTGTTGTAGTATGGCTTTTTTGCCTAAAATCCTTTTCTTAACATATCTTGTCGGTAATAAAGTTATCTCGCTTGTGACGTTCAAAAACGTTCTTTTATGGTTTTTGGTGCAAGAATCGGTTTATTGTTGGATTTTGGCAGTAAAATACTTTTCTGTACCGATTTTGGTGCTAATCGAGTTATCTCGCTTCTGACGTCCATAATAATTTTTTTTATGGATTTTTTGGGCAAGAATCCATTTTGTTACGGATTTAGGCACCAAAATACATTTCGTAACAGATTTTGGTGCAAACAAAGTGATCTCGCTTCTGACGCCAAAATTTGATATTTTATTGGATTTTGGTACCAGAATCCTTTTTGTTGGATTTTGGCCCGAAAATCCTTTTTGTTATTAGCGGCAAAATAAGGTTCCAAAATTGTTTTTGGGCTCAAATCCTTTAAAAAAACGGATTTTTGTGGCCATATTTGTCCAAAAAAAGGTATTTTTGGCATCATAAGCGTGATAACTGTCTTAGCGGCAAAATATGTTATGAAAAGGATTTGTGACCGGAAATCTTTAAAAAAACTGATTCTGGCACCCAACTCGGAAAGAAAATGTATTTTTAGCGTCAGAACTTGAAGCAAGATAAGTTTGAGTGCCCCAATCCCTAAAAAGATGGATCTTAGCACCAATATGTGTTAAGAAAAGGACATTCGGGCCCCCCAAAATTTTAGTTTTGCCGACAAATGCAGATAACTTTATTAGCCCCCAAAACCGTAAAATGGCAGATCAAATCCGTGCAAAAATGGTCTGTAGGGTCCAAATTGGTTCAAAAACGTATATTTGGCGACAAATGCGAGATAACTTTTAGTGGCCAAATTGGTAAAACAACAAGAAGATTACATATAAATGTAATGCTCAGCTTTACATCCCCTTTTGTAGGGTGGAGTTAGATTTCCCAAAGGCTTTAATTTATGCATACATTAAAAATCAGGCTTGAAGACCAGCAAAAAGCGCTTCTAAAAAATGTGGTCAAAAGCGCAAATAGCGACCAAAAATGACCGTTTTTTTCAGCTACTTTTGTCAGGTAGTGGATAGAAAAAATTTTCGTTTCTTGAATGTTTCTAGAAAATTATTTTTGGTTGTTTTGTGTCCAGTGCAAGGTAGACATAGCGTTGGTGTCCAAAAAACGTATACTGTAATCTATTTTTTGGTTGTTTTAAGTTTAAAAAGCGTAGGTCCTGGAGCCCTTTTGACTTGTTAAAATGAGACACATATTTGTTGAAAAGTGTCAAAAAGGACTCTTTGCTAATGTAAGTGGAACATGGATGCATCTATATTAGTTTTTGAACAGGTCAACCTATGGGTTGTTCCTTCTATCCAAACAGATCCTGTGTTCCTAATCACCCAGCATGCACTTAGCTTTCCAGACTAATTAGTGTTTTTTCGTGCACCTGATTTAGGGGAGGGGTTTAAAATTGCGGGGAGTGTTTGAAAATCCCAGTGCCAACATTTTTGCTCTGTTTGTTTGAGGTTGGTTGTCCCCAAAGTGTTGCTTGACCCCAGTTTTGTGGCAAGTAGATGAACGCTGCTTTAGAAATGTTTTTTTATTGTGTGCTTGGTGATTGCATTGTCAGTCAAATGGTTTCAGTGTAAGGTTTGCCATTTGTTGGTCTTACTGGATCAGCAGGTCCAGGGTGAGTCCCTCTGTGAGTGAAGTGAGTAAGTTGCTATTCCAGTGCTTGCGTTAAGATGTTTGGGTTTTTTCAAATTGGGGGTTTTTTTGTAATGGGATGGGGTTGTGTTCATTCAGTCAGGGTTATGGGCCATGTGTTTTTTGGGGGGGTAATATCTAATCAGACAGTGGTATGTGGTGGGGGTCAATGAAGTGAGTTAGTTCTAGGGGTAGTAGAAGCTTCTGATGTTCCTTTGCAAAATGTGTGATATGTGAACTGCTTACCTTTAGTGGATAGGGGATTTTTTTGCAGGCAGAAGAGGTGAGTGGAAAATGGGATAGTGGGGCGGCTGTGGTGGTTAGGCTGTGTGTAGCCCATGCCAGGGGGCCGTGTCTCCTCCATGCCAGGGGCAGCGTGTCTCCTCCATGCCAGGGGCAGCGTGTCTCCTCCATGCCAGGGGTGGCTGTGGATCTAGTTGTCAGGGGCAGCGTGTCTCCTCCATGCCAGGGGCGGCTGTGGATTTTGTTTTTCCGGGGCCGGCGTGTCCCCCTCCTTTCCCCGGGGCGGCGTGTCTTCCCCCAAAGCCCGGGGGGGGCGTGTTCCCCCCTTCCATGCCGGGGCGGCGGGTTCTCCTCCATGCCCCGGGGGGGGCTGTGTTTCCCCCATTCCCCGGGGCGGCGTGTCCCCCTCCTGCCTGGGGCGGGGTGTCTCCCCCCCTGCCCGGGGCGGCTGTGGATTTAGTGTTTGTTGCTTTTGTCAAAAAAGTTTTTCCCCTGTTTCCCCCCTCAGTAGCTATTTGTTTTAAATGAAAGGTGATTTTTGTTGGTTTTTCCATTTTGTAAGTGGGAAAGGAAGCCCGATAGGGGGGGGGGGGTAAATTTAATTTTTGGGTTGAGGGGTTTTTCGGGTAAAGCAGTGACTACAAAGGGGCTTTTCTAGCTAATACCCTTTTATGTTTTTTTAAATGGGTTTTTAGTTCCTTACCCCTTAATGTGTTTTTTCGTTCCAAATGTGAAAGTGTTTTTTTTCTTTAAAAATGGGTTTTTTTGGTATTGACTTTTTGGGGGTTTTTGCCCCTTTGGGGGTGGGGGGGGGGGGAGGGTTTTTAAAAGTTAATGTTTTTAATTTTTTTTTGAATGTGTAAAGGGTTTTTAAACCCCTTTTTTGGGGACTTGTTTTGCTGGACAAAACCTTTTTTTAAACAAATGGTTGGTTTCTTAATTGGCCAGGCCCTTTTTATGTAAACTTTTTTTTTAAAAGTCGTTGTTTTTTTTGTTTTTTTTTTGTTTTAAATTAAAAATTTTCTTGCCTCCCTTTAAACAGAACTGTATAAATTTTTTTTTTATTTTTGTTATTGCTGTTGTTTTTTAGATGTGTATGTTTTCCCTTTTTTTTTGCGTTGGTTAAAATGACAAATTTTTAGGAAGGAGGGTTAAACCCACTTTTATGCAGTTTGGTTTTTTTCCCTGTTTATTGTGGTTTGTTATTACAGGGTTTGGGGGCCTTTCCCAGGGGGCTTTTTAAATTTTGGTTTTTCCTTTTTTTTTAAGGGTTTTAAAATTTGTAAAATAACTTAGCGGTCCCCCTAACCTTTTTTTTTCCCCCCAGGGGGGTGGGATGAAGCCAATTTATTTTTTTTTTGGGGTTTTGGGGGGGTTTTTTGGGTGGGGGTTTTTTAAGGGGGGGGGTTTTGGAGGGGGGGGTTTTTTTGTTTTAGGAAATTTCCCTTTAAAAAAAAATATAAGGGTTTCTGTTTGAAATTTTGGGGGGTTTAACCAAAATATTTTTTTTAAATGTGAGTAAAACGGGTCTGGGGTTTAGTATTTACTTTTTGAAAGGTGATCCACCGAGCTTTACCCGTCTGTAGTAATATTGAAACATTTTTTGGGTCACCCTTTTCCTATGTAATCAGCTGTCATTATCAAGATATATGTTCAATGTAGTAATTAAAGATGGGTATATATGTGTCACATAGTACTAATAAATATTGGCTCAAAAGTATTTCTGAAAGATTTAGGCCCCCCCAAATTTTTACAAAAAATGAAAAAAAATGTTCCCCCGTATGAATTTTAGTGTATGGGTCTTTTGTTTTTTAAATAAAAATGTAAAGAAAGGCCCCCTTTGTCCCCAAGTAATAATTAAATATATGGATTACAGTCTAACTAAGTAGATCTCTGACCCCAGTGTAACTAAGTAAAGATATGTCCCCCCCCCCCCCGTTAATTTAAAAAGGGAAAGATTTTGTTCCTGTAGTATAACAAAAATTAAAATTTGGGGGGGATTTTTAAATTTTTTTTTTTACTGGGTTTTAAACAAATTATTTAAATAATCCCAAAAATTTTAATTTTTAAATTAAAAATAAAAATTTTAAAAAAAATTTTTAAACAAAAGCCCCCCCAACACAAAAATTTTTCCCCCAAAAACAATTTTTTATTTTTTTCCCAATTTTTTAGCCCCCTTCCCCCAAAAAAATTTAAATAATTTCCCCTTTTCCAAAAACCGAAAGTGGCCCCCCCTCCCAAAAACCCAAATTCCCCTGGCCCCCTCCAATTTTAAAATTTTAAAAAAACCGTGGCCCCCTCCAGCAAAAAAATAAAAAATTTTTGGCTAAATGGGTTTTTGGGTTTTTATGTAAAAAAAAAATTTTAAATGTTAAAAGGAGTCGCCCCTTTTTTCCCAATTTCTCCGCAGAGGTTTCTGTTTCAGGGGCTCCCCCATGCTGGGGGCCTTTAAAGGTGAGGTTGGGGTGGGGGACACGGGTGTCCCCCCCTGTTTTTCCGTTGAAAATTTTTTGTAGAAAAAGTAAAAACCCCAGTGAGTGGCGCAATTTTCAGGGATAGTGAAAGTAGAGATGGGAAAAGGGAAATGTCCTTGCTTTTTTTATTATTGGGTTTCAGATGCAAAAAGGGGTATGGCCGGAAAATTCAGCAAGCCGTTCAGAGTAAAATGCCCCCCGGGGTATAGTGAAATAAAAAATGGGCATTTTTGGGGGTAGCTGGGTGACCCCTTTTAAAGGGGTGCTCGGGCTTTTGGGGTGGGTTTTTGTGTTTTTGGGGGCCTTTTGGTGTGAATCATAAACCCCGAGATGTTTTTGGCCCTTTACTTGAAAGGGAAAGGGGTGTATGAATGTATTTCAGTTTTTGGCTGTGCAAATAGTAATTGTGGTGTTTTTTTCTTAGCTCAAACTGTTTTATAGGAGTCCTTTAAAAAAGGACTCCTATTTTTTTCCCCTTGGGTCAATATATATTTAAGGGTTTTTTTAAAAAATTTAGCTTCTTTAAAACCCCCATTTTGGGGGGTGGGTCCCCTGTTGTATTCCCCAAATTTGCCAAAAATATCAGGAAAAAGCGAATTTTAGTGTCTTTTTGGTGTAAAGCCCCTTTTGGGATGTCCCTTTAAAAATGTTCCCCAAATGTTTTTTGTTCCGTGATCCAAAGAAAACGGAAAAGTTTGGTTTTTATTTTGGGGTTTTTTTTTTGGGTTTTGGGCCCCCCCGGAAAAAGGTGTTTTTGTTTTTTTTGTTTCTATTTTTGATGGGTTTAGTTTTTGTAGCCCAAAAATGTCTTTCCAGGGGTTTTCTGTGTGGGCCCAAAATGTTTAAAACTAAAGCTTATTTTTATTTTTGGGTAAAGTGATTATCCCCTGTGGGGCCCCTTCGGGGCAATCTGTTCCCCCCCGCTCCTGTAAAAAAATGCAAATTGGGCTGCACTAAAAAGAATCCCGATGTAATGATTGTGGTAGTTGAAAAAGCTTGTTAATGTGAATGCAAATTTTGCCCAATAGTTTTTCCCCACACTTGGGTTTTGTTTTTTTTGAATTTCCCGGGTTTTTTTTTTTGTTTTTAAGGGAAAGAAAAATGTTTTTTGAAATTTTTAAAACCCTTTATGACAGCTTTATTTGTATGTGTTTTTGGGTAATTTGGGCTGGGGTTTTTTTTTTTAACTTTTTTAAAAATTCTTTTTTTGGGAGTTTTTTTTCTTTGCAATGTGTGTCGAAATGTATGCTGTTTTATATTTTTCTTTTGGTGTGTTTTAAATAAATTGTGGGTTAAAAATTTGGGGTTTCTTATAGGATATTAATTGTCCCCTTGAAGTATTTTTTTTTAAATACTGAATGATATTTGTTTCCCTTTGGGGTTTTTTGTTTTTTTTTTTCCTGTTTAAAATTTTGGGGGGTGAACAAATTTTAGCGTTTTTTTCATAGTTCCCCAAAGGGTTTTTAAAGGGGAAAGAGACTTTTAAAAATTTTTAAAACGAAAGTGAGTTTTTTCCAAAAAAACCCCAATACTTGTAGTCCCCCCGGGTTTTTGTTTAAAAATTTTGGATGAATTAGTTGTTGCTGTGTGTAAGCAGGGGATTGGGTTTTTTTTGTTTTTTTGTTTGGTCATGGTTGTATTAATGATCCCTGTTTAAAGGGAAAAAGGGGGGGTTTCCCTTGTTTTTTTATTTTGGGTTTTAAAATAAATTTCCTTGTAAAAGTTTGTTTTGACAAATGGCAATGGGTTTTGGGAAAGGGAGGGACTGGTCCCCCAAATTTGTAATGTTTCAAAGTTCAAAGCCCTAAATTCTGTATGTAAAAGCAATTAGTGGTGACTTGTATTTTAAAAAAGTATCTTTAGTAATGTGGGGGAAGTTTAACTCTGAGTGGGGGGTGTTCCCCTTTAATTTTGGGCCCAAACCAAATTGTTAATTCAAACTTTGGGGGTGAATGAGGTTTTTTGTATTTGTGATTTTTTTAGTTTTTTGGGCAAAAAAATTTTGGGTGTTGATGTGTAGGTGGTAATTAAGGGTTGTTGGGGTTTTTTAAAAATTTCCTGGTTTTTTGGGAAAGTTTTCCGGGGGGTTGTACAAGTTTAGGGTTTTTGGGGGTTTGTGTTTTAAATTTGGCCCTTTTAAAGGGGGTTAAAAATTTAGGGGCATTTCCCGTTGTATTTTTGTATCTATGGCTGCTTTATTTATTAGTTTTTTTTGAAAGGAAATTAATACTTTGGGCATTTTTACCCGGGGTTAATATTTGGGAATGGGGTTTAATGTGTCCCCTCTGTAAACTGTGGGGTTTTGGTTGGGGTTTCCCAATAGTTCAATAGGAGGGAAGGCCAGGTGGCAATGGCTTGGGATTTTCGGGGAGGGTTGGGTTTACCCCCTTTAAAATTTAGGTTTGTAAAACGGGGAAAACATATTTTTTTTGAATTTTATGGACTTTTGTCTTTTTTTTTCCCAAAACCCTAAAATACTATGTAACCAAGGGGTGGGGGAATCGGCAAACCCAAAACCCCACCCCGAAAAATCTCTTTCAAGGGCCCCATGTTTTTTGTGATAAATTTTTGTAGTAAAAATTTTTTAATAAATTTGGGTAGAGTTTGGGAAAAAAAAGCTGTCCCGTCCCCGCCCAACAATTTTGGGGGGGGTTTTTAAAAAGAGACCTGGGAAACAATTTTGGGCAAGAGGGGCTTTTTAAAAATTTATTTAGAAAACCCAGAAGGATTAGGCCGGGTGCTGAAAAAAAAAAGGGGGGATTTAAACCCCAAAAACTTTAAAAAAATTTAAAAAAAAAATTAACCCCTTTTTTAAATTTTTGGAGCAGAAAATAAAAAATGCAAATTACAGGAAAGATTGAGAACTAAGGGAGATGCCCCTTTTTACTTGCAATCAAAATTTAAAAGTATAAGGGGTGGGTTTAAATGAATTTTTATATAAAAATTGCAGAACCCATGGGGACTAAGCTTAGTGGAAGGGGAGTTTTGGAGCCCGAAAAATCTCAAAAGTTTTTTAAAAAATTTTTACCATTTTTCTTGTCAAGGTACAAAATATTTTTATTATAAAACTTTTTGAAACCAAAAAATTTTTAAATATGCAAAACCCCGGGAGGAAAAAATTTGTGGGTCCCCCCCTTTAAAAATTTTTTCAGGGAAATTGTATTTTTCCTCCATCCCGATTCCCCATACAAGACCCACAAACTGATCATGTAATTTAAAAATATAAATATAAATAAATATTTATAAAAAAAAAATGAAAATTTCCCCCGGGTTAAAAAAACGGCCCCCTTTTACACTTTAAATTGGGTTTGGCCAAAAACGGGGGGACCAAGGGGGGGAAACCTCTAAAATGGTTTAGGGATAAAGGAAAACGCCTCAAACCACAGGCCCCCTTTTGATTGGGAAAAGGTTTTTAAAATTTTCTATTTCTTTGAAAGCAGGTGAAAAATTTTTTGCTGAAATCTGTTTGCCCGGGGGAGCAGAAACTTTCCCCCTGGGGGGGGCCCCCTTTCCTTCCCCATGCTTAAATTACACTTCCTCTGTGATGAGGCTGAAGTATGGGGGGCGATTTTAAAGGCTAAAACCCAATTCCCTTTGTTTTTTTTCTGTATTGAACTAACTGGACCAATTATTAATATTTTGGGAGCGGCCCCTTTTAGATGATTCCGACTCTGCAAAAAAAGGCACCCCTCTGACTCCGATCCAGATCTGATTCACAGCCCTGAATTAAAAAAATGGGGAAATTCCAACTCCTAATATGGGATTTTTTGAAAAAAAATGAAGGGTAATTTGTTTGAGTCAGGGGTGGGGAGGGAAAATGTCCAAAAGGAAGTTGCGGGCTGCAGGAGGAAGTTGAATGTGTTGTCCTTTGTGTGCGCTTTAGTACTGGCTGGGCAGGTTGTGTGTGATATCTTAGTGAGGGAGTTGATGATGTTCATATTGTAGGAGGAGGCCCCCGTTTGGTTTTTGTCCGTTTTTTTCAGGAAAGAGCAGTTTTTGATTTTTGTCGGAGGAATGTGTGGAAATGTGCAGGATGTAGAGTGTCTGATAAATCCCCTAACTTGTGTCTGAATTGTACATTGTCTTTGGCGGTTATTGATTGTGTAAATTAACGTTTGCTGGTGATTGTGACTCTAAAGAATATGTTTTGTAATTTTTAAGTGTCCAGTGACCAGACCAAAATGATTGTGGAGCAATGTCCCCGTATGTGTTTGAGTGGCAAAGTTAGTCGTGACCGATGATATATTGAAAGTGCCGGACCGGTAGGGTTAGGAGTTATGCTATAGGCAGACTAGTACTATAAAGGCTAGCACTTGTGATCTTCTTATCTTTGCTAAAATGTAGTATTGTGTTTATAATTGATAATGCCAAACCAGCCCATAGTGGCCATGTTGCAAATACACGGTAGTGTGTTTTTCTGGTTGTCATTTGTATGTTATTGAGTCAATGGGCTCTCTAGGGTGTATATTAGTTGTCTTTGTTAACCACCCAATGTATCTGTTTGGTGTGATTGGAGGCTGATGAGTGCTATCCTTGTATTATTTAGTTTGGTTCAATTTTGCATGCAGCATACGTTTATTTGTATTGGTCAGCGAGTGGAGGACTGGTGTTCCTGATGTGTTAACAACATATGCTTTGTGTTTCGTCCTTGTTGTTTTTGTGTAGATATCATACAGGGTGTCTGGTGGAAGGTGGCTCCCTCCAATGTTGAAATGGCCCTTCAATCTGGCTTTTAATAGGTCCTCATTAATGTTTGAAGTCTAATTACATTGGTTTCCACATGGTATTGTTTTAGGCTTTTGTGACCTTATCTGGGGCCATGTTTGTTGATTGAGTTTATAGAAGAGATGCAAGTAGTGCTGGAGTGTGTGGTTTGTGTTATCTTAAAGTTGCTTTGTTGTTTTCTGGCTTTGGATTGTTGATGTTTGATTAGAATGGTTTTAGTTAATGTTGAGGTTGGGCTTTTTTGGGTGGACACCCTGTCTGCTTGTGTCTTTGTGAATCAGAGTATCTTATATTGGGTATTAATGGGGAATCCTTCTATCCTTGGTATCTTTCAGGATGAGTTCTAACCTGTTGACTTGTCTGGGTCTCTTTCAATGTGTCATGGGTCACTGAGCTCTAAAGTCGGAGCTGTGTGATGTAGTGTTGTGATGTGGGCTTTGATGTAGTTGGTTTTGTTTGATGTCGGTGTATGTTTTCAGTTGTCCAAATGTCTAAATGTGTTTTTTGTTGCATTTAGCGTTTGCTCTCCAAAGATGTAGTTGAGCTTGTTTGCCGAGTATAATAGTGTTCCATGTGTAATTCCACTCTGGATTTTCTGATGGAATTTATAGTGTGCTATTTGAGGAGCAGGATGTAGTATAAGTTGTGTTGAAATCCAGGTGGGTTGAATTGAGTGTGTGGGATGTATCACCGGCTGATCTGGTAATTGTATGTGTTTCTACAGGATGAGCAGACTGTAGTGTTAGTGTGTACACAGTATGAGATTTTGTCGGTTCCATTTGATTGTGTAAGTAGCAGATGATTGTGTCTCGTTTTGCAGGAGGAGTAGGATGTAGTACTTTTCGGCTTTTAAGGTGGAGTAGCCTGTATTGTGTTTTTAGTGCCTGTTTGAATCCATGACCAGTGGTGTCTGCTCAAGCAGGCATTGTAAGTTTGATGAAGCACCGGGTGTGTGGCTGTATGATATCTGTGCTGCAGTGTTAAAGGGGTTTTGCTCCCAGCATGGTTTGTGGTGTTTGTTAGAGAGATGTTGTGGCTTGTTGTAGATGGTTTGTGTTATGAGGTAAACTTGGTGGCAATGATGTTGAGATCTCAGTTTGGGTAGTGATGGAGTTGAATATAGTTTATTTGGTAGTAATATTTGAAGATCTAAAAATACAATGATGATGAGGCTGAAGATATGGGAGCAGTAGTACTGGCTGGACCCAATTCCTCTTGTTTTTTTCTCTGTATTGAACTAACTGGACCAACTTATTATATATTTTGGGAGTCGGTCCCTTTTATGATGATTCCGACTCCTGCAAAATAGGCACCGACTCTGACTCCGACTCCGAACCGGAGTGTAAATTTGTGTGTTTGTAGTGCTTTAGAGGTGCAAGTCAACATCGAATGATTGAGTTATGGCATGGTATTGTGAAGTTGCTTACAGTGTTTGCAACTTGTGTTTGTTCGGGTTATATTATTATTCTGAAGAGTTACAATTTATTGTTTCCTTACTAAAGGCTTTATATTCTCACTTGTAATTTCCTTGTATGTGTTTGTCTTGGGTCAATTCCTTTTAAGTTTCAGTGACATGTAATTGATGGCAGTGTTTAATGTTGATTTTGTTTTGTGACTTGAATGGATGTTTCATGTATTTTGTGAATCCATTCTCTTCTAATTGGTTTGTGTACCTAGAAATGTTAGTATTACTTATTGAAGTAATGTTTGTTTGATGCTTTTTTTGTTCTGTTTTCCAGTTTAAGATGGATGGAAAAAGGTGGTTTAACAAGAGCTTGCTTTGAAGTGTCACTATGCAGATGATGTACTTGCTGATGGTTGAGGTGAGGAATTGTTTGTTCTTGATGTTGTAGCTTATGCAATGCAAAATGGTTGTTTTTTAGAGGTGTGTTTTTACTTAGGTATTGAATGTTTGTGTGAGTGTCTGGAATGTGAAGTGGTGGGTTTGTGTTGTATTGTTAGTTGTATTTGTGTGATGTTTTAACTTGAAACATTCAGAGTTGTTTTTATTTGTTTCTTTGTGCTTTGAGGGGTGTGGTGAGTGTACTTGAAATACCTCATTGAATATTTATAATCATAATGTTTGTGGTTATTAGTAATGTGTTTTGTTAACGAGGGCCTTTGTACAATTTTGCTTTCAAAGGGAATAGTTGCTGTAGTGGTCGAAGTGTTGTGTGTTTGGATTGTTGTCTTTTCTGTGTGATTTTGGTAAGGGTGGCTTAGTTAAATTAGTCGAGTTGTTTTGGAAAGTTTAGTTGTGGGCTTGAAATTGTATTGGATCTCTTTTGAATTGTAATGTTGAAATCCCTTATTTAGTAGTATGTGAGTTGGTGTCATTTCTGTTAAACTTACTTTGGATCTTGTTTGTGGGGTTGAGTGTTTAGAAGTTTGGTTTAGTTAGAGGTGTTTGAATTGTATGAAGTGATATTAGTGTTTCTGTATGTTTTGTAGTTGTCGTATAGTTTGTGTCTATTGTTTAAATTCTAAATTGTTTTTGCTTTTCTTTGTTTCAGATAATTTGTGGCTTTGTCTGCTGTACCTCAAATATCTTCTTGCACCTTCCAAATCTGGCAGGCGAGTGTTAGGTGGAGTTTGCCAAATTTCCCTGAGGAGCCTCATTGAATGTGTTTGTTTATATTGCACCGTCAGAGGAAATATGTTGTCTGATTTCCATATAATTTAGTGTTTAGTTTCCACATGTCTGCTAATGATGTGTTGTTGTGATTGAGTTATTTGCTGATAAAATGTTTCACTTTAGTTTTGTTATCATTTGTATTGTATTAATTTCCAATGGTTTGTGGGAAAATAAAGAATCAGTGTTGTGGCTCACGTTTAATCTTGATAATTTAGATGGAGATACGTTCGAGATACGTTCGAGATACGTTCGAGATACGTTCGAGATACGTTCGAGATACGTTCGAGATACGTTCGAGATACGTTCGAGATACGTTTCGAGATACGTTCGAGATACGTTCGAGATACGTTCGAGATACGTTTTGAGATACGTTCGAGGTACGTTCGAGATTAGTTCGAGATAGTTCGAGATACTTCGAGATACGTTCGAGATCGTTCGAGATACGTTCGAGATACGTTCGAGATACGTTCCCAGATACGTTCGAGATACGTTCGAGATTTCGTTCGAGATACGTTCGAGATACGTTCGAGATACGTTCGAGATACGTTCGAGTACGTTCGAGATACGTTCGAGATACGTTCGAGCTCGAGATACGTTTGAGATACGTTCGAGTATACGTTCGAGATACGTTCGAGATACGTTCGAGATACGTTCGAGATACGTTCGAGATACGTTCGAGATACGTTCGAGATACGTTCGAGATACGTTCGAGATACGTTCGAGATACGTTCGAGATACGTTCGAGATACGTTCGAGATACGTTCGAGATACGTTCGAGATACGTTCGAGATACGTTCGAGATACGTTCGAGATACGTTCGAGATACCCTTCGAGATACGTTCGAGATTACGTTCGAGATACGTTCGAGATACGTTCGAGATACGTTCGAGATACGTTCGAGATCGTTCGAGATACGTTCGAGATACGTTCGAGATACGTTCGAGATACGTTCGGAAGTTCGAGATCGTTCGAGATACGTTCCGAGATACGTTCGAGATACGTTCGAGATACGTTCGAGATACGTTCGTGATACGTTCGAGATACGTTCGAGATACGTTCGAGATACTTCGAGATTACGTTCGAGATACGTTCGAGATACCCTTCGAGATCGTTCGAGATACTTCGGGGATTTCGTTCAGATTTCGTTTCGAGATACGTTCGGATCTTCAGATACGTTCGAGATACGTTCGAGATACGTTCGAGTACGTTCGAGATACGTTCGAGATACGTTCGAGATACGTTCGAGATACGTTCGAGATACGTTCGAGATTACGTTCGAGATTTCGTTCGAGATCCGTTCTAGTTACGTTCGAGATCCGTTCTAGTTTAGTTCGAGTTAAGTTCGAGTTACGTTCGAGATACGTTCGAGATACGTTCGAGATACGTTCGAGATGGATACGTTCGAAAATACGTTCGAGATACGTTCGAGATTTCGTTTCGAGATACGTTCGAGATACGTTCGAGTACGTTCGAGAAATCGTTCGAGATTTCGTTCGAGATACGTTCGAGATACTTCAGATATTCGAGATACGGAGAACTTCGAGATACGTTCGAGAACGTTCGAGATACGTTCGAATCGTTCGAGTACGTTTGAGATACGTTCGGATACTTCGAGATACTTCGAGTTACGTTCGAGATACGTTCGAGATACGTTCGGATTTTCGAGAACTTCGGATACGTTCGGATACGGTTGAGATACGTTTTTCG
>JAODAL010047369.1:0-29997 GCA_025379985.1 Phyllomedusa bahiana
ATCATTCTTTAATCTATTTACCATTGATCTTTATTAAATATTTTGTATTTTAAAAGTTATGGAGCTCTTAGAAGGAGAAATAAATTATTATTATTGCAGATGTATCTTCTACTGGTCAAGTAAAATTCAAAAATGATGCTTAGACTTTCCTGCGTAACATTCTCAACAATGGATTATTAATCATTACCTAAAACTGAATCTGTTTCCCCATCTATCGTCACATTTTTTATTTGAAACTGACAGTGAACACCTTTAGGACCTACTGATCCCTGTCTACAGAGTGATTAACAGCTCATCCTGTATACAAACAATATAAAATAAACTATCATCCATCCTGGGTTCAGGATGATTTATTGTTTTCCTCTATCAATTTTGAAAATATTTAGGATGGTTTTACATGCAACTTTTTTTTTTCTAGAAATAGCATTGCAGTTATTGATGCATTTTTTTTAACCCCTTAAGGATCCAGCCAGTTTTGGCCTCCCTGACACAGTCATATATTTTAAATCTGACACTTTATGTGAGAATAACTTTTGCACACTTTTACCTATCCATGTGATTTAGAGAACGTTTTCTTATGACACATTGTAGTTTAAGTGAGTAAGAAATTTTGGTCCATACAATCCTTGTTTGTGAAAAATATCAAAGTTTCATGAAAACTTTGAAAAATTTGTAATTTTCAAAGTTCTAAAATTTTTGTGCGCAAGACAGATAACTATTCACCACAAAATAGTTTATAAACTAGCATTTACCATATGTCTACTGTAGGTTGGCATCATATTTTAATGTCTTTTTTATTTTTTTACAACTTAGGGGGTTTTAAAAATTTTAGTTGTCATTTCTAAATTTTTTTTAGAAAATTTGCAATACACATTTTTTAGGTCCCACCCCCAGTTCTGATGTGGCTTTGAGGGGCCTGTATGGTAGATAACCCTATAAATGACTTAATCTAAGAAACTAGACCCCTTAAAATATTTACAACAGTGTTTACTAAGTTTGATAACCCTTTCACAGAAATTAAAGCAAAGTGTAGGTGAAATTTCAAAATTTCACTTTTTTTTGCAGATTTTCAATATGTATCCATTATACACTGGAACATGGTAATGCAGCTTAATATTGATTCCCCAGATTCTGCCGTTTTCAGAGATATTACATATGTGGCCCTAGTGCGCTAATTGGCTCAACCACAAGCTTCAGAGTAAGAGGAGCACTTACTGGACTTTGGGGTCTCATTTTCAATACAATTTTATCACAGGGTTTATTACAGGTTTGCGGATAACCTAAGGTGCTAAGACTTAATAAACTCCCCTAAAAGACCCCACATTGGAAACACCCCCTAAGGAACATATCCAGGGGTGCAGGGAGTATATTGACCCAACAGGTGTTTCACAAATTTTCTTTAGCATTAGGCTATGAAAATTAAACATTTATTTTTCCAACAATCTGCAATTTTAGTTTAAAATGATTAATTTTTACAAGGAATCATGGAAACAAAGGCCCCCAAATTTTGTTACACAATTTCTTCCAAGTTCAGCTATACCTTACATGTGGGTGTAAATTGCTGCTTGGGTGCATGGCAGGGCGTACAAGGAAGGGAGGGCTACTTGGCTTTTGGAAGGCCAATTTTGGTGTTTGCCAGGTCTCATTTACAAAGCCCCCAAAGTACCAGAACAGGTGAAACCATCCAGAAGTCGCCTCATTTTGGATTCAACACCCTTCATGGATCTTATCTAGGGGTGTATTGTGCATTTTGGGCGCACGGGTGTTCCATAGCTTTTTTTTAGCATTGGGCCATGAAAATAGGGGGAAAAAAAACAATTCTGTCATTGTTTTTTGGGCTTTAATTTTACAGCCTTCGCCGAATGGTGTAAATTACATCATAACTTTACCATGAGGGTCAGTACAATTACAATGATATAAATTTTATATAGCTTTTTATGCTTTATTACTTTTACACAATAAAAAAAAACTGTGCTTTTATGTTGTCAAACAACAAAAGTGAATGGATTGGCACCAGCGAAGAGTTGAATAAAAATCCAAGTAATTTATTTAGAAAATATTAAAATAGCCACCGACAAGACATGGAAAAACACCCGTGTGCAAACACGACTGTCAGAGGGGTGGACCGCTGACGCGTTTCGGGCTAATTTCAGCCCTTAATAATAGCTGTAAAGTAGAGAAAAAAATACCCTCTTATAGTGCCCAAAACCCAACAAGATTTCAATAATATTAAACATGATAAAACACCCTGTGAGCAAGAATCTACAGATGGTACGCTGTTGCAACGTGTTCATTACGTCCGTTCAAACCGGAAACCGGAAAGTGTATGCAAATGTAGCTTGCGTTCCAAAAACCGGAAGTACAAAACCGGAAGTGGCGGCTCCCTAAAACGCGGTGTGTTTTTCCATGTGGCTTGTCTGTGGCTATTTTAATATTTTCTAAATAAATTACTTGGATTTTTATTCTACTCTTCGCTTATGCCAATCCATTCACTTTCGTTGTTGGACTGCAATTACAAGCGTGTCATGAGCGCGGATTGAGGCACAGTGTTACCACGAGTCAATCAGACCGAATATGCAAAGGTGAGCTGCCTTTTTTCTCTATTTTTATTGCGTGTTTCCATGTTTGGCTTGCTCCCTTTTGCCACATAGGTTATTTTTTATATCTTGCCATAACGAAATATTGTTGCATAATTTCACAACGTGTTGCACATACCGCTTGCACCATGGCCTATGCCCAAGGCAGGGATGAAAAAGCCGCAGCGGTTTTCCAAAAAAGGAATATCACAGATCAGAGGGGTGTAGATTTTTGCAGTATGTTAAAATCTTATGAAAAATTATTGGCACAAGAGCTGCGCATTTGCTGGGACGTCACCACTCTACGCAATTACTTAAAACATGATATGATACCCAGGGGGTTAAGATTGAAGAAAATACCCACCATTATTTACTCTGCGGACTTTGTCACAAAATGGAACCAAATACTCAGTGCTTGTTCAGTGCAATTGATGCAGCTAATTACTCATTATGAGGATGCGAAATTGGAGGAGATTTCTAAGGACATGAAAAGAATGGAGTCCGAACTACAAAACTTTAAGGACTTAGCCACATTTGACCAGGACTTACAATGTACCCGTGACAACATAGCCAAAATGGAGGAGTCCATCATGGCTAATAAAAAACACAAATTTGATCGTGATACTAATGATTACGAAAAAGATCAAGTATATGAATGGGGCAGAAGAACCTCTGACAATAATGGCCCACAATCTATACTAAAGCACAAATGGAGAATAAATAGATGGCGCAAAAATGGCAATAAGAAAATGGTCAGCTTCAGCTCACTCGACTCCATGTCACATGATGAAGATAACAATGGCGAACAAGACTCAGATGAATCCATTGCCTCTACTAGCAATGCCTCACAAAGGTTGTTGTATTACAAGCAACTCAAGAATGTCAATACAATCAAACCAGCAAAAAACGCACCAGGAGAGGCGGCAGACGATACAAAAGACAAAGAGAAAAGGATAACAAGAAAAAACAAATAACCATTACTCCTGATAAAACTACAGTTGATGTTTTGAATCTTTCAACAAGTGAACTCTCTCAGGAACATATCCAATTACTTACACTGGGACTCAACTTCGGGTTAGAAGAAAACTTTGACCTTTTCTCCACACTGAAAGATATAAATCGTTTTGTACGCCTACTCACCTTACCACGACATTTTTGGGACAGTTCTTCAATGAATCAAGAAGGGCATTTCTCCACCTGAGCAGTCTCTACTTGTTAACAAATTTAGCAATCTTGCGTTTAAAGAACAGATGGCTCTATTAAATCTAGAGGACTTGGCTCAGGACTCACATGTATTGGCAAAATTGATGAGACCTTTGTCAAACCACTTAATCTTTACTAACAAGGATTTTTTCCCATTACACTCTAGGACGCCTGCTATGGACCGGTTTCAGTCTCTCATAGAACGAGATCTTAGGACCCTGGCTGACTCCGTTCCCCCCCGCATCTAGCCATCTTAATTTCAATCATTCTCAGAAAAAAGCATTACAGGAGTTACAAAATAACCATGATTTTTTATTATTAGAATGGCCGATAAGGGGGGCACGGTGGTAGTCATGGATCGTGTACAATACGATTCCTCTATGTCATGTATGGTACAGGACTCATCTACATACCTTAAATTGGATAAAGATCCTACTGCAAAATTTCAGACAGAAATGAGGAGTCTCTTGGAGGACGGGGGGCCTTGGGAGTAATAAGCCAAAGACAGTTGGGGTTTATGTTAGTGGAATATCCTGTTATGCCTTCCCTATACGGCTTACCAAAAATTCATAAAGCAGGGTTTCCCCCCCCAAAAGCGTTCCAATAGTCTCCAGCTTAGGGTCCCTTTTGGAACGCACATCACAATGGTTGGATTCCTTTTTGCAGCCTTTGGTGCAAAGGGTACCGGGTTACCTAAAGGATACCGAGGATGTGCTCACAAATCTACAACATATTAAATGGTCAAATCAGATGTGCTGGCTTACTTGCGACATTGAATCGTTGTACACTAGTATACCGCATCAAGTAGCCTTATTAGCATTACAATTCCATCTCGAAACCCACAGTACTTACAGTAGGGATCTTATCTTGTTCATTCTTATGGTTACGGATTTCTAATGCACCACAATTATTTTTTTTTACAACAATGTTGTTTTACCTTCAAATTAGGGGGTGCCCTAAATGGGTGCGAAAAATTCCCCATCCCTTTCTAACCTCACAGTTTCTTGGTGGGAAACGCAATATATTTTTTCTGAGATGATAACTGTTTGCTCATGACTAGAATGGTACGGCAGGTACATCGACACCTCCTCCCTTATTTGTGGGGGGGCGATGTACCTGCCGTAAAATGAGTTCATTTTTATCTCAACAACAATCCCTTGAATCTCAAGTTCACTCATGACATACAAAATGCTACCACAACATTCATAGACTTAGAGCTTACAGGGATACCAGGAGAAATTATACTCACCCATACTTAACGCAAAACCCACCCAAATGGGAACACAATTCTACATTTCAATAGTTTCCACACGAGACACACTAAACAAGCCATTCCAGTGGGCGAATATATCAGAGCCAAACGAAATTGTAGCCTTCCATCTGGGTTTCAGGTTGAAAAGGGAATTATTAATCAAAGACTTAAATTGAGGGGCTATCCGGATTGGACCTTGAAAGAGCTTCTAAATTGCAGATAAAAGCCACCAGGGCAGAAATTATTGGCCTCTAAATCTGTACCCAACAACAACCAAAGAGGCAACACAAATGTAGACAAATTGGTACTAGTGTTAGACCACAGCCATCAATTTGCAACCATTAGGCAAGTAATCCTGAGGTATTTACCTATTTTACAAGAGGACGAATTAGGGATTCTTTTCTTGCCAATGGCTGCCGAATTGTGGCCGAAAGTCCAAAACAAATTTGGCGACTTTCTTTCACCTAAACCGTCCGTCTAACACTAGTAACAAAACCGTCTGGATACGCCACAAAGGCTTTTTTTTAAATGTGGGGTCTTATCCCTGCAAACCTGCAGTTTTGTATTCCTCATTTACAATTTTCAAAATTCTGATTCCTTTTCATTCTTATAGCATCAAAGCTATTTGAACTGCAATTCCCACCATGTGGTTTATGTCCTTATTTGCACCTTTTTAATCTCATCTATGTGGGCAGTATATAGAAAGATTAAAAAACCGTGTTTAGAACATTTAGTGATATATCCAATGTTTTAAAAAATTTTTCAAATCTAATGTAGCGCAACACTATATTGATAAACATGAATCTCAGGTACATGGTTTGAAGGTGATAGCCATAGAAAATGTAAGTAAACCCATGCGGGGTGGGGACTGGGAATATCACTTGCGAGATAGAGAGGCCTACTGGATTCTGGTTCTCAACAGTATTTTTCCAAAAGGACTCAATATGCGTAGGGATGTTATGTATCATTTATAGCTCTTGTGTTTTCTTTTGATACTATCTTTATACATTTTGTACTGCAATAATCTTTTTGATCATATTTTTGCTTCTTCTTTTAGTGCCATTTTTTATATTATTTTATTTTTTCAAAAAGTTTCCATTTATTCAACATGTTCACTTCCATTCATATTTACATATCTTTTTTTTTTTGGGTTTATATATGGTAGATTTATATTTCTGTTTCACAATATAAAATTATGAGAAAGGAATCCTTCTATTTATCAGTATATGCAAGCAGCCTTGATTATTCTACTTCTGTTTCCATTCACCATTTGTGTTGCCATAGCGACGTTCTGTCATTCATCCGGACACCGGATATCATTGCGCATAGTGGAACACAGATGCTGTTCCACTTGTGCGCTCTTTATTTACGGCCCCCGCTCATACCAATTCTCTAGGTTATATGTAGTGTATGCCCTACTGCGTCTTAGGGAGCCGCCATTTTCGGTTTCGTACTTCCGGCTATTGGAACGCAAGCTACATTTGCATACACTTTCGGTTTCCGGTTTGACGGACGCAATGAACACGCTTGGCAATAGCGTACCATCTGTAGATTCTTGCTCACAGGTGTGTATTATTATGTTTAATTATGTGTATCTTGTTGGGTTTTGGGCACTATAAGAGGATATTTGTTTCTCTACTTTACAGCTATGATTAAGGGCTGAAATTAGCCCGAAACGCTTCAGCTGTCCACCCCTCTGACAGTCTGTGTTTGCACCTGGTGTGTTTTTCCATGTGGCTTGTCTGTGGCTATTTTAATATTTTCTAAATAAATTACTTGGATTTTTATTCAACTCTTCGCTGGTGCCAATCTATTTACTTTCGGTGTTGGACTGCAATTATAAGCGTGTCATGGGCGCGGATTGAGGCACAGTGTTACCACGAGTCAATCAGACCGAATATGTAAAGGTGAGCTGCCTTTTTTCTCTATTTTTATTGCGTCTTTTATGTTGTCAGTCTGAGAGCCATACCTTTTTTTATTTTTCTGTGTGCGGAGATGAGTTGAGGCTTGTTTTTTGCGGGAGGATTTGACATTTTTAATGGTATCATTTTTGGGGCGACAAGGCTTTTTGATCGCTTTTAAATCCGTTTTTTTGAAGGCAGGGTGAAGAAAATACTGCAATCCTAGTAGTGTTTTTTATTTTTATTTTTAACAGCGCTCACTGTCCAGTATCCGTGACCAGTTAGATTTATTCTGTGGGTCGATACAATTATGGCGATACCCAGTTATTCTAGTTTTTTTTTTTTTATCTGTTGAAGTGCTATAAAAATAAAATGTTTTTATTGTGTAAAACAATATTTATGCATAGTTGTCTTTTTTATTTTTCCTATACAGAGCTGTGTAAAGACCTTTTTTTGCGGGTTGGACCGATGTTTTAATTGGCATCACTTTGTTGTTGATTTGAGCTTTTTATCGTGGTTTTTTTTCCATTTTATGTGCTGTGGGATGAAGAAAAATCGTAATTCTGTGACTGTTTATTTAGTTTTTTTTTATGGTGTTCAACTTGCGGGTTACTTAACATGACAGATTTATATGGCAGGTCGTTACGCACGTGGTGATACCAAATATGGTTGCTTTCGTTATTTTTTTATCTTTTTTGGGGCGATTGGTGCTTGTAAAGGGGAAAAGGGTGGTGTACGTGTTTTTATTTTATTTTTAGTGTTTGTGTTTTACTGTTTTTCACTTTCTTTTTTACTTTTCCCCGTAGGGAAAATCATTTTATAATGGAAATCAATACACAGCTTATTTATGTGTATTGGTCTCTATAACAACTGTCACTCATGATGTCCAGCCATGCCAACAGGGCACGGCTGGGCATAGTGACGCCACAGACAGCCCGGAAGGCATTCTATACCTTCCGGGCTGTCTGTCAGCACACAGCAGCTGCACAATGGTGCGGCTGTGTTGCCAACCGAGACGCAGAAGGAGATCGCTCCTCCTGTGTCTCCCTTAGTTATTGCGACCTATCGGTCGAGATAATTAAGGGGTTAATCGCGACGCTGCAGGATGTCAGCTGTAATATACAGCTGACATACCGCAGCAATTGTGCAAACTCTGCTTTAGAGTTCACATGATGTCCGGGATGTATGCATATGTCCAGGTGCGTTAACCCCCAAATGACCTGGACGTATGCATACGTCCAAGGTCGTTAAGGGGTTAAAGACAGAGACCGAAGTGTATCTAACAGAGACAGAAAAATATAAGTTTTTCCTCTTTTTTTTTTTCATGTTCATTTTCAGTCCAGTTTGAAAAAAAAAAAAACTGAATGAAAAACTTCCACAAAACAAGCTATACAAAAATATTGAAAAATATGATATGAGGAGTTTACCAAAGGCTGACATTTCCTATTCTGACCTTTAGCTCAAGTATGTTGGGGTACAGATATTGTGCAGCTGCAAACAATTCTCAGCTGGGTTTAAGAGAGAAGAAAGGCACTGTTTATTATCAGCTCTGCCTTCTCAATCATTGTATACAGGGTGCTCAATAAATGCTACAGTGTGTGTACAGTTTTACAGGGAGCCTTGAGGCTTCCTGCTTCCATTGTTTTAGATCATGTAATTGCCAGATGCCTGGTGTAGACAGGAGCTGTATTCGTCTTATAATTGGGAGACCTAATTAAAAGAATATATTTCACCTATATAAAAATGATTTAAAACGTATTCTAGTGACATTTTTGTGACTAACTAAATATATAATAAACTGAAAAACAAACACTGCATGGAAAAAACAAAAATTTTCTTTAAATAACTGAGCACAAGAAAGCATTACAGCTTTAAAACTTGCATTTGCAAAAAAAAAAAAAGGCCTATTCATGAACAGGGAAAATGGCTTGGTCTTGAACTAGTTAATACATTTACCACATAAGTGAGGGTGTCCATGCACCAGAAATCAAAATTAAGTTAAACTCATAGGGCGACATGTATGAACGTTGGTGCTGACAGGCTAGTTCTAAATAGCTTTGAGGCAGTGTAGAATGCGCCAGAATGTATGAACCTGTTCTTCTGCAGGTCATACATACAGGCTCATTGTAGTGCCAATACTCAAGTCTGGCTCAGGCAGATCACCTTTAACCTGGTCTGGCTGTTTTAACTGTTCTGCGCCTAGCTTTTGTGTCAAATAATTATAAATGTGTTTACTTCTATGAATGTGGTGCGACACGCCCCCAGAACGTCCCTAATCTTTGGCGCACTAAAAGGTGTCATTGACGCATTACAAAGTTTGGAGTGCGCCTGTTGATACATTCTTTTTGACTCAAAGTCACCAAAAAAAGGGTTTGCGCCTCATTCATACATGTCGCCCATAGTGTGGCTGACTCAGATAACATTAACCTGCTCTTGACACAGGACAGACATGTACAGTGTATATTTGGACTGAACCCAGAAGTTGAAGGGGTTTTTTCCATCCGGTTGTTTCACAGAACCTGTTCTTCACAGACTTGTCAGGTTCCCAATTTTGTTCGGTTGTAGGGTTCTACGCGGACTGACATTTCAAGTTGTATTCCTAGTGGGCCCCTTGGGGGACATGGGTATGTGGGTTTTTACCCAAAAGACACAAGGCTGAAAGATAAACAAACTCATGTGAAAGACACGAGAGAAGTACCACCCCTCAATGTAAGCAAAGAGAAGTTAACGATCAGTCTTTACTTTCCCTGATGCCTATCCCTAGTTATGGCAGCCATGTGCCTGCTTTGCGTAGCTCTGTGAAGCAGCCGGATCAGCTTCCCAATCTGATGCCCACCTCCCCACATAACGTAACATCGCCACCACAGCAAACTGGGGTTTTGCACTAGGTCTGTTACACAGTTAAATGGGTTTTCCAACTGGGACCCTGATGAGCCTATTAATATTGCTGCAGTCTCTCTCTGAAGGGCCTGATTATGCTGCACTACCCCCCCGAAGCACCGGGGTTTCCCTTCGCAAAAATATGAGGAATTTACATGTGGGGATGCTCATCAAACACAAAGACTCAGGGATCTGCTTTAACACCTAACTCAACGGTTGCTTTAGTGGGCACCAAAGGATCTTCTTTTACTGTTGATCTTTTGTCACACACACCTCAAGCATTACAAGTGTATCCCAGGGTAGCAGCAGGTTTGTTCTTGAGAGACCCTATGGCGGGATCTATGACCCTGATGCCTGGAATAACCCTGCATTCATTTCTCCACATGAACCAGCAATTGGTCTGCTTGCAGCTCTGAACTTAGCTCCTGGACCTGTTCAACATAGTGCATCATGGCATTCCAGCCCAGACTCTGCATGGGGGGGGGCAGTCCACTTAGCGGCTCCCTTTTTAAAGAAAGTTGTTCTCGTATCCAAGACCGTTTTGTATTTTTTTTTTGGGGCAGCCATTAATAGTTGTTGCGCGCAAGCATACTTGTGAGACATGGAGGGGCGTGTTTTCTCTTCCAGCAGGAGTATCTTCACTTTCTGCAGACACGCCCACAAAGTTGCACTTGAATGATTCATTCATCGCTGTCAGTGAGGTCTGGGGAAGGGCGAGAGGTATTCTCTGTCTGTCAAAGTAAATCTCATTGGAGGTGAAATCTAACGTTAAGTACGATAGTGTAATATCAAATTATCTTTCCTCGCTCTCTCTACCTTCATACATTTAGAGTAACTGAGAGATGGGCATTTGTACATCTCAGCGACTCTTGGAAAGATGGGTGTATTTTTTTATTTCGCCTATCTCTCTCTCTCTTTCTCTCTCTCTCTCTCTCTTCTTCTCTCATCTCTCCCGTCTCCTCTCTCTCTCTCTCTCTCGACGACACACAGTGATATAATCCTTGTCAGATGATTATTACACCTCACAGATTTTCAGAACAAAACTATCTGCTTTTATCTTTTTTGGTGTTTACAATTGGGGACATGCAAGATCTGTTGCAAAACTGTTGTACGTAGGTGAACTGCCCATACAGCGCTTTGTTCTCTCTCTGTATGTAAATGTGCTTGGGACTTTCCATCTTACATGTAGCGGTGGCTGTGTACACCGTGTTCTCTGTTCTGATTTTTGCACAAAAAGGTGATTAACGTGAGGACTCGCACATCATGTGTCACAAAATTGGTTTTACGTGCGGACTGCCAGCAGTACAGCTGTGTTCTTGCTGTACATGTACGTTGTTGCATGGAACGCAACATAACTACATGGTAACAGTTGTGTTCTCGCTTTCTGTTTTTTAAAACTCGGAAAACTGCCATATGGATGAATTTACATGGAACATGCACATGGGCGAATTTTACGTGGATCTGCATAATGTAAGACTGTTACATCTCACTAACGTGGAACTGGGCTGTAGTAACGGCAGGAGGTAGTGGATACTCCTTGTGACCAGATACCGTCAAAGATGGTGGAATAAGCCAACGCCCAGGGAGCGGAGATCTAAGTAGTCCCTAATATTCCCACCAAAGCCCGCCCACAACAGCAGGAACAGTGATGGCAAGGAGTGGTGGCTCCCTCTGAACCAATGCAAATCGTGAGTATAAAGCCGTTCGGCTGAGGGAGGCTGGATCTTAATTTAGGTTCCCGTATTCCACCAGAAGTCACTGGGAGTCCTACCAGAAATCCCTACCCCTGACACACTCTTACCTTGTCTTGCGATGGCAGCCGAGGAGTACATCGTGAGGTAACTGAATTCGGACTACAAACTTTCGAAGTCGAAGGACAGTCATGCAGTTAGGGAAGGGTATTTGAGAACGTAGGCAAGAAGTGTCAACTACGCACAAGACAACCTATAGACTTCCTGATGCAGGTGAATAATGGGAGCACAGTCATCCAATTATATAACGGTTCATCGGCCGGCAAATTTCAACCAATTACCGGCGCTCTGGTCATTTAAATCTCAGCGAGCTGGCGTGCGCGCCCTATGGAGCGGGGATGCGCGCAATGGACGGCAAGGAGCGCTAGGAAGACGAGGGAGCCCGCAAGGTAAAGTCAAACTTACTAGAGGAATGAGTGCGCCCGTGGCCCAACATGCGGACAACGACGCCACTCGTCCTCAGTGCGGGGCAGACAGCAGGGGTATGAGTGCGCCCGCAGCCCATCGTGTGGCCTGTGGGGCTACTCGTAACAGGCCCAGTTGATAAGAAAATGTCACATCCCTCTGATAGTCTTCATGGGCAGGATCTCTTTCACTGCGAAAACGTGTGTCGGAATCCACCTCAATGAAGGGGATTCCGACTTTCCGAAGAAGCGTTTTAGGTACAAAAGGTTCAGCAGGAGACCAGAAAGAGTTCAGGATTCATGTATAGTAAGGACGGAAGAAGGCACGCTTATAGGCCACCAAATTGATACGCTCCAATACCGTGAAAGGCCCCAGAAACCGCGGACCTAGTTTATAGCAGGGGATCTTAAGCTGGATGTACTTGGCAGACAGCCACATCTTGTTTCCAGGAGCAAAGGTCGGGGAAGATCTCCTCTTCTTGTCCATCTGAGCCTTCATGCGGACTGCTGCTCATTGCAGGGACTGTCTGATCCCAAAAGGTTGTCATATCCTGAACCAGGGCATCCACCACAGGAACCTCGGAAGATGAAGACAGAGGAAGTGGTGGGCGCGGATCGTCTGATCCTTTGAAGACCAATGTAGAAATGGGCGCAAGCACTGTAGACCTCCGAGTCCAAAGAGTTGTATGCAAAACTCTGCCAATTCTTTGTCAGGACACGGGAAGATCTCTCCTTACAGGAGAGCACCGACACTAACGGCTTCGTAGAGTCATTTTTGGTTTTGCCTTTTCCCCCCTCTACATACATCTGCATATCACCAGGCATTATGGGCAAGGGGCTGAGAAGCCCACAAGCGCCCTTCTGTTGTTTGCTTAACAAATCCTCAATTTGCTTTTGACCCACTGAGTCTTGAGAAAGCAAAAATGATTTTTTTAGCCAAGCCAGTATCTCTCATCACAATGCCTTGTGATATGCAGATGCTCTCCTTAACCCCTTAAGGACCCCAGCCCTGTTTTTGGCCTTCTGACCCCCAGCCCTAATTTTTTGAAATCTGGCATAATGTCACTTTTATTGAGAATAACTTTTTTTGAACACATTTTACCTAGCCATTGTGATTCTCAGGAGATTGTTTTCTCGTGACACATTTTGAGCTTTAAGTTAGTAATAAGATTTTTTATCCATACAATCCTTGTTTTATTGTTTGTGAAAAAATATCAAAATTTAAAGAACTATTTGGAAAAATTTGCGATTTTGAAAATGCAAAATTTCTGCGCGCAGTAGCAAGACAGATAATTATTACCCCACAAAAGTAGACTTTATAAACAAGCATCTTAACCATATGTCCCCACGTATCAGGTGTTGGTCAATCGATTTTTTTAAAACAACCGTCTTCTTTTTTTTTTTACGACATTAGTAGGCTTAGAAATCTTAGTACAGTTAAGTCACTCGACATTATGTCAAGAAAATTTAGCAATATAACATTTTTTAGGGACCCACTCCAGTTTCAGACTGGCTTTCGAGTGGCACGCCTGCATGTTAGATAGCCTCCCAGTAAGTGACACCATCTGAGAAACTACAGACCCTTAACGTAATTACAACACTAATTACAAGATTTGATAACCCTTTAGATATTTCACCGAAATTAAAGCAAAGTGAAGGTGAAATATCAAAACATTCAACCACTTTTTTTTGCAGATTTCTTCCAATATTTATCCAATTATTCACTGAATACGTAAATTGTGCTATGTCAAATGCAACTTAAGATCAATCTCCCCCAGGTCTGTCTCTGCACAGTTGTTTAAGATATCCCATATGTGGCCCTAGTCAAAGTATTATGGCTCACCCATAACCCCAGAATAGGAGGAGCAACCTATCATACTCTAAGGTCTCAATTTCATAATGATTTTATTTCAGGGTTTTGGGGACACCCTAAGGAGCAAAAAACTTCAATAAACACAACCGCTAAATAGACCGCATATTGGACAACTACAACCCCTTATAGGAATATATCCAGGGGTGCATGAGCATATATAGGACCCCACACCTGATGCACAACATCTTTTTTTAGCATAAGCTGTAAAAATAAAAACACCATTTTTTTCCAATAATTTTGCAATGTTTAGCTTAAAATAGTTCACAATATAATACAAGAATCCTGGAAAAAAAAAAACTTAAAACTGTTTGTTAAGCAATTTTTCTTACCAAGTTTCGGCATACCCTCAATCATGCTGGGTGTACACTGCTGTTTCGGGCCTGCGCATTAGCAGCGGCCGTTCTAATGGAGGAGCGCTATTACAGGCTTTTGAACCAGATTTGGTGTCCATGGTCGCATATTGCAAAGCCCCCAAATTAGCAACGAACACGCGAAATCATCCAGAAGACGCCCCATTTTCTGGATATCCAACACCCATCAGGGATCTCAGTCTAAGGGTTGTACTGTAGCCATTTTGGATCACAGGTGTGTCCATAGTTTTTTTTTTAGCATGCGAGCGCAATCGAGAATTTGCGGCGGGGAAATAACCGACAGTTCGGAAAAAGATCATTGAATTTTTTAGTTTCAATTTTAAACAAGACATTCGCCGTGCATTGTAAATGAACATGTGATACTTTACTAGTGGGGGTCGGTACAATTACAATGATATAGATTTTATATAGTTTTTTCTACTTTTATTACTTTTACACAGTAGAAACACGTCATATAAAAAATTGCGTTTTTAGTTGCTCCTACATTTCTACAGCATAACTTTTTTTATTTTGCCTGTTGCAGAGAGCTGTGTAAGGCTTGTTTTTTGCGGGTATGAGTATTGAAGTTATTTTATAGGTACCATTATGCCGGTGCCATATATGCTTATGTTTCACATTTATAACAGTTTCTTGTGAGAAGTTTTGACAACAATACATGCAAATCTATGGTAGTGTTTCTTTTATTTTTTATTTTTTATAGCGTGGTCACTGAGTATCGTATATAATGACAACGGGTAGCTTTACTCACAGGTCTCAATACTGATTAACAATGCCACGAATACCAATTTGTATATTTTTTTTTTATTGTTTTACTGCTTTTATACAATAAAAACACGTTTATCAACCAGGAAAATACGTTTTTGCAGAGCCATAGATCCGTGAG
Source organism: Phyllomedusa bahiana (assembly GCA_025379985.1). Taxonomy (NCBI): domain Eukaryota; kingdom Metazoa; phylum Chordata; class Amphibia; order Anura; family Hylidae; genus Phyllomedusa; species Phyllomedusa bahiana. The sequence continues at coordinate 15,095 of JAODAL010047369.1, forward strand.
CCATAACTTCTTTTAAATTTTTCATCGCTTGAACTGTGTAGGGAATTGTTTTCTTGCAAGAATGCGAGTGACGTTTTTTATTTAGAGTAACATTTCTTTGGGGGGACAAGGCTGTATTTGATCCGCTTTTAAATCCATTTCATTTTGGAGAGCAGTGCAAAAAATACATGCAATCCTAGTATGTTTTTTTTCTAATTTTTTAGTTATTTTTAACCAGGGCTCACCATGGCAGTATCCGTGATAAGTTAGCTTTACTCTTTGGGTCGCCTACGAATTATTGCAATACCACTTATATAGTTTTTTTATAAGACTGAAGCACTTAAACAAAAAAAAGAAAAGTGTTTTCTTAGGTGTGGTAAAAATATTTTTATGCATCGCTAATCTTCTGACAGCTATACATTTTATTATTTTTTCGCGTATCCAGAGACGCTGTACTATTAGGACTTTTTTTTTATGCAGATGAACTGACATTTTAAATTGGCACTACAAATTTCGCTTCTAGCTTTTTGATCTGCATTTTTATTCCAGTTTTATCTGTGCTGCGGGAGGAACCAATAAATCTTAATTCTTCAGGATTTGTATTTTGAGGTTTTTTTTTACAGCGCATCCACCGTACGGGGATATAATTAACATGACAGATTATATAGGGCACGGTCGGTTTATACACGCACACGCCGGATAACCAATGAGGTACTTCCTTATTATTCTTTTGATATTTTGGGGCGTATTGGCGTTTTGTAAAGGGAATAGGGCGGTGTACTTATTTTTATTTTATTTTTTTGCGTGTTTGTGTTTTACATGTTTTACAGGATCCACCATTACCCCCTCAACTTTCTTTCTTTACTTTTTTTTCACGTTTTCACGCTTAGTTTTTTACTTTTCTCACCATAAGGGGATTTGAAACTCGAGAGATCTTAGATCTCTCATATCAATAGAATCATACATAGCTTGCTTGCTATGAACTGTTTCCTCAATACAATAACACTGTCTCAAGTCACGATGCCGGCGGCGTGCCCACAGGCACGGAGTCCGGGGATCGTCGTCGACTCATAGACAACCCATGAAGGAATTCTCTCTGGAGCCCTCCGTGGTGTCTGTAGTGACAGGCAGGAGCTCTGCACGGATCCGCCCATCCGTGCCGCTGCTGCCAGCACAACCCCCCTGCCGACAGAGACGCAGTGAGGGGGCGAATCTACTCCTGCGTCTCTTCTTAATTTATGCGCCACACACCGATCGTCGCGAATCACAATTAACGTTAACCGCCGCCCCCCGGCAGCGATCCGGGGTTCCGGAGCGACGCTGCGGGAATGTCACTGTAATATACAGCTGACACCCGCGCTGATCGCCCGACGAACTCTGCCTTAGAGATCTTCGCGCGAATCCTCTGGGACGTACATCCAATACGATCAGGTGCGTAGAACCCCCAAACACACCCTGAGGAACCGTATAGGGATACTGCCAAGTCGTTACTGGTAAGGAGAAGATCTGTCCCCTTCCTGAGCTAGCCTCGATGTCCTCCCCACTACCTGCAGCCATATCTCTTTGCTCTGCTCTGCACACTGAGATGACACAAAAACCCAGAAACAGCTTGTCTGCAGATGAAGTAGATCTTGGAGCTTGGCTAAAAAATCCTATTTGCGCTTCTTCTCAAGGACTCGAGGTCAAAAGCAAATGAGGATTTGGTTTTACAACCCACAGAGGGCATGAGTGGGCTTCTCGCCCCTTTCCCACTAATGCCCGATGAAAGATATGCAGATGCGAAGTAAAGGGCGAAAAGGAAAACAACAAAAACTCTACAATACCGTGTTTTGTCATATCAGTGCTCTCCATCAGGAAGATGCTGCATCCCATCCTGCAGCTATCCCGCTGCCCCCCCACAATCAGGCCAGCCAGAATCTCTCTGCTTCTGCACTGAAGAGGGACAAAAACTCCCGAAACAATGCGTTGTCTGCAGAATGTAAGATACTGGCTTGCTCAAAAAATCTGTTTTTGTGCGCTTTCTCAAGACTCAGATGGGTCAAAAGCAAATTGATGATTGTTTACACCCCACACGAGGGCCGCTGTGAGCTTCTCAACCCTTGCCCAATAAGCCTTGCAATTCCGTCGTCCACAGGAGAAAAACGGGACGCCAAATAAAGTGCCTAGTACCTGATTACGTCTCTCTCACCTGACCGTGTTCGAGAAATTTCTAGGGAGTACTTAGCCGAGGAAAATACCAACTTCACGCTGTACTTGCGGCGAGCAGAGTGCCCCGCCAGAACCTCGAGACAATTTGAACCCACTCGGGGTCCAACACAACATGTGCCATGAAGCACCCATTGCAACATGGAATATGCGTGCCTCAAAAAAAAGACAGTGAGGCGAGACCAGCTGAGGAGCAATGGTTAAGACAAGGCATACAGAAAAAGTGCAATCATACATCTTTTAGAAAACCGATCCCATGACCAACCCCAAATACAGTATTGCCTAGAGGAGGTGAGGGACGTCGATGCATGAAAGTTTCACCATTGCCCACTGCGAGGCACGGAGAATTTGGGAGTTGGAGCTAAGGGTTGCGAGCAAACCAGCCAGTCTGCGTGTGAGGTGTCTTTGCGAGTCCCGGCACAGTGGTACAGGATCCCAAAAATTCTTTCATATCCTTGACAAGATCTGACCACCAGTAGAAATGGGATATACTGAAAAGGAGATTTTTTGACTGTTGTGCCCAGTCTACCATCAGAGCCAATGACCCATATCAGAGATACTCCCTCCGGAGTGCAGGCACACATACGACTTACCGAGATGAGACGTGTTAAAGGTTAACAGGAGCCGCGGAAATCAACTATTCAGGGGGTACAATGTGCTGAAGGACTACTTCTTCCCCAATCACATCAGAGGCACGGGATAGGGCTTCTGCTTTGATGTTTTTCTCTGCAGAACGGAAATGTATCGGGAAGTTGAACCGCGAAAAGAAGAGGGATTACCTGGCTACTGACACAGATTGATACATACTAAGGGCATGGAGACTACTGCGTAGATTTTTATGGACTCAGAATAATATTCATAGAGCTGTCCCTCCAGAAGGTTCGCCTTACCTCCAAGGCCAGTTTTGATGCCCCACAACTTGGGTTCTCGCAATGGTGTAATTCTTCTCCACAGAGAAGAAAATGACACATTGAAATATGAAACCGACCGTGTAACTTGTCTTGCCTTTGCGGGGACCTTTATGCTGTGAGGAGACTGCCCCGACCCCAACTGAAAGAGGCATAACGTCCTAAGTGAAGGGTTTCTCGGGTGTCTGGTCCGACGGGATTCATGGCGCAAAGGAGAAGCCAATTTCAATTTAGCTGAAGGCCTCCTCGGACCCTCAGTCGGGTGCCAATACTTAGGTTGGTGTCCTTTGCTTTCGTAGCAGAGCGCACGATTGAGACACCCGATCATGGAGCTAATATGGGGATTTACTGCCGATAGTAATTGCGTGATTGCCCCAAAAGCACGGTAATAGGCCCGAGAGACCAACTCAGGTTGAGCCACTGCAGACAATGCAGTACTAATTTCGTCAGAGTCCATCTTTAAACCATTGTCCGACATGACGTATACCCAAGACAAAAACTAGGAAGACTGGTCTTGGTGGAAGAAGGCACTTCCTCCAATTTGGCGTAGCGTGATTAGCTTGTAGACCGCCTCATACCTGGTGCCACATGCGATTCAATGAGAGCACCAGAGATCAGTGGGAGAACCAGAGGCGAATGTCATCCGAGGTCCACGACTATTAAGAACAAATAAACAGGCACACTAAAAACGAAATAAAAAACCTCAAGGTAAATAAATTATATTGAAATGCTTTACAGATATGGAAAATATGAAAAACCTGGGACTCTTAGTTTACAGTTTTTGATACAAAGATTGTATTAAGCTCACCTCCAAAACGTCAAGGGGTTCCAGAGCAGGTGAGTCTCTACACTAAAAACATGTTACCTTGCTAGGAGTCCATTCAGACTGCCACTTCCCCAGGAGTGATAGGAACTTGCAATTGAATTAACCTGCACTGGTTTAAAAGAGGCGGCTGCTGAGTGCAGCAAGCCAATGAGATTGCCATTTCTCAAATAGACTACAAAACTTAATTAGGCTGTGCACATCTAAATATATCTTTGAAAACGTAAGCATAGTGCACACTGAAAAGGCAATAGCATACATCTAATACAAATAACAGTGGCACACTAAAAACTAAATAAAACCTCAAGGTATATAGGAATATTGGAAATGCATTACAGCTAAGGAAAATATGAAAAACCTGGGACTCTTAGTTTACAGTTTTTGATCAAAGATTGTATTAAGCTCACCTCCCAAAACGTCAAGGGGTTCCCAGAGCAGGTGAGTCCCTACACTAAAACATGTTACCTTGCTAGGAGTGCATTCAGACTGCCACTTCCCCAGGAGTGATAGGAACTTGCAATTGAATTAACCTGCACTGGTTTAAAAGAGGCGGCTGCTGAGTGCAGCAAGCCAATGAGATTGCCATTTCTCAAATAGACTACAAAACGTAATTAGGCTGTGCACATCTAAAATATATTTTTTGTAATCCAGGTAGACTATGACACAGGTATAAAGGAGGTCCCTGAATATATCATTGACAAACTCCTGGAAAATCGCTGGAGCATTACACAGACAAAAGGGTATAACCAGGTACTCAAAGTGCCCGTCCAGTGTGTTAAAGGCCCTCTTCCACTCATCCCCCTCACGGATCCAAATGAGATTGTAGGCCCCCCCGCAAGTCCAATTTAGAGAATATTTTCACTCTGTGAAGTCGGTCAAAGAGGTCCGTGATCAAAGACAAAGGATACCAGTTCTTCACGGTAATCTTGTTGAGTCCCCGATAATCAATACAAGGGCGTAGACAACCGTATTTTTTCACAACAAAGAAGAACCGGGCACCAGCTGGAGAGGAGGACTTGCAAATAAATCCCTTCTGGAGGTTCTCCTGTATGTAGGCTGACATGGCCTAGGTCTCAGGCACAGACAAAGGGTAGACCCTGCCCTGGGGGAGGCTATTACTAGGCAGCAGGTCTATAGGACAGTCGTAAGGGTGGTGAGGTGGAAGGGTCTCCGCTTGTTTCTCCAAAAAGACGTCGACAAAGTCATGATATGTAGCGGGTAGTCCAGGCAAAGGTTTGAGGGGAGTAAGTGTGGCGCAGCAGGCAAGGTGCTACCAGACAGCGTTTCTGGCAGTCTGGTCCCCAGCAAGTGACTTTGCCTGTCTTCCAGTCGACCGTAGGGGCATGGCATTGCAACCACAAGAGTCCCAGAAGGATCACAGAGGAAGAGCAAGGCAGCACATAGAACGCAATCTTCTCCTTGTACAAGGCCCCCATGTGAAGAGACACTGGTTCCGTAATGTACTGAATGGGGTCACTCAGGAGTTCTTCACTGACTGAGGAGATCATCAGAGGTTTCACCAGTCGGACCACCGGGAGGCGATACTGAGACACCAGGGAAGAGTGGATGAAGTTCCCGGCTGATCCAGAGTTCAGGAAAGTATGAGCCTGAAACGAAAGTCCTGAATCGGTCAAGACCCGTACAGCATCATCAGTCAGGGAGAGGGGTGATTCGCACCTAGGGACGCCTCGTAACCTAGGTGTGGGAGTTCCCCGGACGCTGGGGATGTTGTGGACAGTCTCTATGGAAATGCTGCGGACTGGCGCAGTAGAGGCACAAAGTTTCCACACAACTTCGGGACCGCTCTTGCTCAGTCAGGTGGGCTCTGTCCACTTGCATGGACTCCTCACTGGAAGGCTGTGGAAGCGGCAGAGAAGGACTCTGGAAAACTGGAGCCAGACGAGGAAAACAATGAGGCTGAACGGATTTCACGTTCTTGATGGAGTTCTTCCTGTCTCTCGGCGAAGCGCACATCGATGCGGGTGGCCAAGTGAATTAGCTTACTCAGAGAATAAGGGAGATCTCTTGCAGCCAACGTGTCTTTTACTCTACTGGAAAGGCCCTTCTTAAATGTGGCACATAGGATGGCATCATTCCAGGATAGCGCCGAGGCCAGGGTACGGAACTGGACTGCGTAGTTCCCAACCAAGGAATCCCCTTGGTGAAGGTTCAGGAGTAGGGATGAGCGATTATAATTGACAAAGTTGAAATCGGCACGGTTTTTAGATTGATTTCCAATCACACAATATTTTAGGTGAGAATCTGCGCATAATCTATTACTATCGCGCTATTTTCGCCGCTTCCTGTCAGTTTGGCGGCCAGAAAATCAGCTTAGAGCATAGAGCAGGGTGAGCTGGGTGTGCGATGTCATGACTGTGATGTGTATGGGTGTGATTGATTGGAAAAATCACATGACCTCGTTTTGCATAGAACAGCATTTCCTGTTCTTCATCAGTGTTTCAGTGTCTCTCATTAGAGCAGGCCGTGTGCTAGATCTCTCTCACACATTAGAACATAGGTAGATTAGAGAATTTCAGTTTTTAGTTAGACAGACACTTTTAAAGAAGCATCTAGTGCTATACAGCCGCAGGGAGGAGGGGGGGTCGGGCGAACACAGGCAGGCAGGCTTTTGAAAGGAGAGTGTATATTGTGCAGCCCAGACTCTGCTTTGAACCTGCATTGAAATGGCTTTTTTTTTTTACCAGTTTTTGGACAGCAAACCTCGCACCTGAGGAGAAATAGTACATTTTATTTTGTGCAGCCCAGTGTTGTTCAAAGACCCACCTTGTACTTATATTAGGATACAGAAATTTGCTAGTAATTGCAGGTGTATTTCATAGGTGCAAAACCCACCTTTTATTATCAGTATAAATTTTAAATAGCTGTATTTCACTTTTGTGCGGCTCAGTTTTGTTCAAAGAGCCACCTTGTACTTAAATTTGAATACAGAAATTTTGTGGTAACTGCTGTTGTATTTCATTGGTGCAAAACCCACCTTTTATTATCCGTATAACACTTAAATAGCTGTATTGCACTTTGGTTCGCCCCAGTTTTTTTCAAATGGCCACCTTGTACTTAAATTTGGATACAGAAATTTTGTAGTTACTGTTGGTGTATTTCATTGGTGCAAAAACCACCGTTTGTTATCTGTTAACTTTTAAATAGCTGTATTGCACGTGGTGCGGCCCTAGTTTTTCTCAAATAGCCACGTTGTACGACAATTCTGATAGAAAAATTTCTAGTAACTGTTCTCATTTGTCATTGCTGCAAAAAGCGCAATTTCTCATCCGTGTAACTTCTGAATAGTTTTATTGCGCTCGGTGAATCGCAGTTTGGCGCAGATAGCGCACTTGTATGATATTTTGTTGAAAACTATCAATTCCTAGTCCTACTGGGCAGTTGTAAATCCCTGGGACTGAAGGAAGAACACTGTTGATTTTGTCTTACGGTTCTTCCACCAGACACAGGTATTTGCTATAAACAATTAAGTTTCTAATCCTAGTTGGCTGTAGGAAATTAGAGGGATTTAAGAATAGCTGTGATTTGCCGTCTTTCAATAAGAGACTGTCAAAAACTCTTCCATACCTTCTTAAATTTTTATCTTTCTGAACATGGAGCGAAATGCAGGTGGTAAGCGAGCAAATAGGGGTGTAGGACATGGAGGTAGAGGTACGAAAGAAGGTGCTCCTTCCAGTGCTGGCGACAACACGCGAGCCCGCGTATCGTCGGTTGCAGGACCGTCAGGCCTGTCATCGCTGGGTCAGGGCCCTGTGAATCTCAGTAACTAACGCATCGACAATCTGTTCTTCAGTGGTTAATGCAACCTGCATCGAGCAGTCTTACCTCCTCGTCCTCCCAGTCACGGCCACAAATGTCATCATCATCATCGTCAGCATCGGTCCAACATGAAGCGAAGGCAGCCCAAATGTCAACTCGTGTACCCACCACTGTGGATAATCCATTTTCTGAAGACCTCTTTAATGACAAAATGCGGTTGGGGTCAGAAGGCATTTCCAAAGATCAAGAGGCCAAAGAAGATGATTTTGTCTGCTCTGACGCCCAATTGTTGATGCCATCAGAGGAGGAGAAGGAAGCCGGTCAATCGGCAAAATACCCGGGCGGTCGGCAACGCCTTGCAGTGCTTGTTGCTTGTAGCCCGCAGCTCCAGGATGCAGAATGTCAGGACGAGGAAGTCACCTGTGTTGATGATGATGATGACGACATTGCGGATCCAACATGGTCTTTTCTGCAGATTTTGCTTGCGAGCGCTTCATCACTGGACAAGGAGGAAGACGATGGGGTAGTGTCAGTACGGCTCCCACCTCAAAAAGGGAGAGGGCGGTCGCACAAGTCTGCTGAGATTATTCCACCAGCCACGATCAGTGGAAACACCGCTCCTCGCTTATCGCCGTCGAAAAGGTCCAGGACCTCTCAAGCCTGGGCCTTTTTTGCCGTAAATGCATCAGTAGAGGCAAGAAACTTAGGTGTTTAACCACCACCATGTCTAGTCACATGCAGCGAATGCATGAGTTGAAATGGAAGCAACACTTGGCCAAAAAAGGCCACACCGATGCCGGGCTTCCAAACACTGTCACACCCTCTGTCTCCGCCTCCTCCTCCTCCGCCACCAACAAGCGTTCCTCAGCTGCCCATGTCTCTCAGAGTCATGATCAAGGATCAGCCTCCGCTTCAGAATACACCGTCGCCCAAGTATCACCAGCACCAACAGAGACCCATCCTACCCCTTCTCCTTCCACCAGTTTGATGACCTGCACGTCGTACAGTGCCCAGTCTAGCAGCCAGCCTTCTGTCTACCAGGTTTGGGAGCAGAAGAAACACTTTAACCCAAACCATCCCAAGGCCAAAAGCCTGAATGTTGGCATTGCCAGGCTTTTGGCCTTGTAAATGTTGCCTTTCCGTCTGGTGGACACATATGTGTTACGCCATGTCATTGCCCTTGCCTGCCCCAAATACCATATGCATAGCAGGCATTTCTTTTCAAGAAATGCCGTCCCTGCCCTGGCCAGCCAGGTGTCATCTAAAATTTCAAGCGCGTTCTCTGCATCTGTGTCCGGCAAAGTCCATCTGACCACCAAGGCCGCTATATCTCTGTGACAGCTCACTGGGTGAGCTGGGTGGATGTCTCTGGTGGTAACGGTGGCTCTCAGGCTCGGCGCACGTTCTTCAAAACCGCAGGGATGGTGCAGGGTTCTTTACCCCAAGGTCCTCTGGTGGCATCACGTGCCCAGAGAAACCAGGCCGTGTTGAAATTAATCTGTCTTGGAGACCGTCAACATACAGGTCAGGAGCTGTGGATGGCTCTTCGCAACGAGACCGAGCGCTAGCTGGGTGACAAGAACCTTGTGCCAGGCAAGGTGGTGTGGGATAACGGTCGAAATCTGCTGGCCGCCCTTAAGATCGGTAGGCTGGAGCACATCCCTTGCCTGGCACATGTCATAAACCTTGTCGTCCAGAAATTTCTAAAGCGCTACCCGGGTCTGGACTGCCTGCTAAGGAAGGCTCGAGGTCTGAGCTCACACTTCTGCCGTTCGCACTCTGCTTCGTCCCGCCTGGCTGTATTGCAGCGTCAACTCGGCCTCCCCGTCAACCGTCTCATGGTTGACGTGGCAACACGCTGGAATGTGTTCCGGACCCAATCGACTTCTGAGTATCCAAAATGGATGAATGGCCCGAGCTCGCTCGCCACGCCATAGAGGTGTTGTCCTGCCCAGCAGCCAGCGTCATATCTGAGCGGACCTTCAGCACAGCTGGAGGAGTCATTGCAGACAAACGCATCCAGCTTTCCACAGATAATGTGGATTGTTTGACTTTCATCAAGATGAATCAGGCATGGATATCTGATGATGTTGTGGCCCCAATTGCCGAGGTCACCGATTAGTTGCCGGTCTACTTCACATTCCTCTTCAAACAGAAATGGTCCTTTTGAAAACTTTTTTTAAAATGATCATTTCTTACTGCAATTTTTATTCTCAGTTCCCAAAAGTTAATTTTGCTCTTTTTGCTGTGAGGAGACTGTAAAAGACACCAATTGTACAAGGCTTCATGAAAAAAATTTATTCCATTTACTTACTTCATCCTAAGAATTTTTCGCATTGTCTATGATTTTGGGGTCATGGTACTGTGAGATACAGCTATAATCATGGTCATTTGGAACAGAAATGTGGCTTCTAAGTGGCATTTCTCCCTCACAATTTTTAACAGTGGCTGAGAAGTCATTTTTATAATTTTTTGGGTCATGCTGCTGTGAAATGCAGCAATACTACAGGTCCTATTATAAAAAATGTGGTTTCTAACAGACATTTGTTCTTCACAATTGTCAACAGTGGCTCAAGGGTCATGTTTTGAATTTTTGGGGGCATGTTGCTGTGAAATGCAGCTATACTACAGGTCCTATTCTAAAAAATGTGGTTTCTAACAGACATTTGTTCTTCACAATTGTCAAGAGTGGCTCAAGGGTGATGTTTTGAAATTTATGGGGCATGGTGCTGTCAAAAACAGGAATAGGTAGGACACTGTTAATGGACACATATTGCAAAATGACTTGTTTTTGCAAGATCTTTAACATAGCTAGCAATCCCTGTAGTGAGACAACCCATTTAATACAATTAAAAAAAAGAGAAACAAAGACGTGGTGGGATTCCATCCTAAAAATGGTGGTTCAAAGACTCCTTTTTCCGGCACTTTTTAATCTGTGGGTCAGACAGGTTTAAGGGTCATGCTGCGTTCCAGGACAGGGATAGTCAATGTCCAGTTCAAGTAAAATGATGGTTCAAATCATACTGCCTTCTGGTATTTTTAATTTGTGGGTCATGCTGTGGTACAAGACAGGGATAGTGAATAGTCTGTGAGTTTTTTTCTGTTACTCTTGTTGCCTAATGGTGTTGCCTTAGATGTAGCACATATCCATTTTACTGTTGTGGATGTTAATTCCAGCTTCTCCAGCCCTGTTTGGGTGTAAGAATGAAGTTGTTGTTCCTCTACCATAGACTTTAATGGTCATCGACGATTATCTATTATCGACTATCGGGTATCGGCATGATAATTGACGATATCGACTATCGATCCGATGACGATAGTTGACGCAATCGCTCATCACTATTCAGGAGCGCTGTTTCGGCGATGATGCACGTGCAGGTTCCTCGAAAGGACTTAGGAATTATTTTAGGAAAGCCTGCAGGTTAGCTGTCACAGGGTCACTCCCGTCTCAGGGGTGTGTGGCAATTTAATTGGAGCACAGTTAAAGGGGATGTATCGCTTCCTTAGTTCGGCTGACTCAAACTGCTCTCAGCTTGTCAACTTCTAACATGCAGGGGCGTTTCTTCCCCTCCCAGCTGGGTGACATCATCACCCCTTCACTACTGGCTCCTGAGACCCCCCCCCATCCTTCCCCCTTCTCTGAGTCCACATGTCACTGTGTCTCTCCCTATCAGTCTTAGCTACATACCACATGCTGCATTCAATCTAGACTCAGCACTGATCTCCTCTCCTCTCACAGCTGGAGATGTGTTACAGTTGAATCCAGCTCTAGGAATGGCATAGATCTCCCTTCTCTGCAGGAGAGTTAGGCACCGGGACAAAAATGTCATGTTTTCTCAGTGTAGAATCTGCTGCAGTCTGTTTCTGCTAGGTGTGGAGAGAGAAAATGCTACGGCCCCTAACTGTGAGTCAGGCAGGGATCGACACAAATTGTACTGTTTTCTGATTGTGTAAGCCCTTCAGTGTAATTCTGTTTCTTCTGGCTGTGTAAAGTGACAATGTGAAGGTCCCTGAGTGAGAGACACAGGAATGCTCACTCTGTGAATCTACCGGGGGGCTGTACAGAATGTAAATGAGCTCTCAGCTAGTGAAATGCAAGGAGGAGGGATCAGCAGGGATTCAACCAGCACTGGTTATCAGTGTAAACAAAAACACAAGATAAGGAATACTGTGAATACAAGACAGCTTTGCTAATGACATCCAATTGCAAAGTTTCTTGTTTTCACTGTCCCCTTATTCTGAAGACCATTTAATGAAATGATAAAACCCCTTTAAAACTGCACCAAAACTGTGCTGTATGAAAGCACCCGAACAGATCTGCTGATAAGCAATGTAAACACATGTAAGGCTGCCTGAGTAGGAAGTCCCACAAGCTGATTTTAGCTGCACACACTGACTGGCAGCTCCTCTATTTGTCCTGTTTGATTGTACACTGCTTGCAGGGTTGGAAAGAGCACTCAAAACAATAATAGTGAAAAACCCATCAAAACAGGAGTGCCCAGATATAATTCCAGCCAGTGCTTGTCATGTTGTTCAATCACCCAAGGCTAAATAAAAGTTTAAATCAACTGTAACAGACCAGATGTTTGACCTTAAAAGGGTTTTATCATTACAAAGATCATGTCTCAGATTATGGGGACAGTAAAAATAAGCACTTTTGTAATTGGGTAGCATTACCTCTGTCCCTTGGTTTAGCAGATATGAGCTACTGTGATTGGCTGCCTGCACACTCCCCTCTGAGCTGTTAAAATCGATAGTGAAACCAAGGGCTGCTGGCTCTATATACATCTCCCAGCTCTAGGGTCAATGATCTGGGCAATGACTGCCTGTTCAAAGGGCTTTTGCCAAGAGGTTGATTCACCTCCTCACAGGTCCAGTCCTTAAACTGCTACTTTGAAAAGAGGGCGTTCTGTTCCTCAGATCTAATGCAAGTCCCGCCTCCTTATGACATCATCATCATAGTGTATAACATAAAGATTCCACACAGTACTTATACAAGCTGTATGTGTAGTGTAATGCATAACTGATCCGCTCTGCAAGAGAGAGGTTCGGCGTTCAAGCCCCATCAGTAGTTTTTTTTTTTTTTCTTTTATAAATTGTACACATATGTAAAGATATGAAAATATATGTGTAGACATATATAATTTTATCTATATACACACACAAAGCTCCCCTATATAGTGTCCCATCCTCACAGTCACACCAAGCACTTCCAACATATGTGATACAATGCATATACTCTGAGGGATAAGACATGATATAGGGGAGCTATGTATGTGTATATATATATATATAATTACAGAGATTGACATATATATTTTAGGTCTCTCTACATATGTGTAGAATTGGGGGGGGGGGGAATACTCTGTGAGGGACTAGAACTCCAAACCACTTCATTGTAAAGCCAAAGCTCTACCGCAGCACTACCAGTCCAAGTTAGAGACAGGTTGAGCAGGGTCTTCTCTCAAAGCTGATTGCTTCTCTCCCCGTTGTTTTCACTCACATGTCACTGACAGAAAGCAGAGATCTTTACTTGAAGCTGACATTTGTCCTTGTAGTTGAGTAAAGGTCTCTGCCTGTTGTCAGTACAATTTGGGTGAACACTAGTGATGAGCGATTACGTTGACTATGGTCATTGGGCCGTTAGTCTATATCGGCAATTATCAAGATGGTTTCCGATAGTCGATAATAGATTATCGCCGATGACCATTAAAGTCTGTGGGAGAGGAACAACACCTTCATTCTTACACCCAAACAGGACTGGAGAAGCTGGAATTAACATCCACAGCAGTCAAATGGATACGTGCTACATCTTAGGCAACACACTTAGGTCATAAAAGTCACAGAAAACAAGTCACAGACCATTCACTATCCCAGTCTTGTACCACAGCATGACCTTTAAACCCGCATGACCCACAAATTAAAAAGTGCCAGAAGGCAGTATTATTGTAACCATCATTTTACTTGAACTGGACATTGACTATTCCTGTCCTGGAATGAAGCATGACACTCAAACCTGCATGACCCACAGATTAAAAAGTGCAGGAAAAAGGAGTCTTTCAACCACCATTTTAGTTGAACTGGACATTGACTATACATGTCCTTTACCGCAGCACGACCCTCAAACCTGCATGACCCCCAGATTTAAAAAGTGCCAGAAAAAGGAGTCTTTGAACCACCATTTTAGTTGAACTGGACAAATTTATTTACCCGTCCGGACCGAGTATGGGCCATTAAACCGTTGACCCACAGATTAAAAAGTGCCGGAAAAAAGGAGTCTTTTAACCCCATTTAGTTGAAATGGACATTGCTATACTGTCCTGGACCGAGTTGACCCTTAAACCCGTTGAAAGATTAAAAAATGCCGGAAAAAGGGTCTTTGAACCCCATTTTAGTTTAAAGGCTTGATATACCCGTCCTGGGGCCGCAGTAGCCATTAAAAATGTCTGACCCCGATTAAAAAAATGCGGAAAAAAAGGGGTCTTTCAACCAAATTTTAGTTGAAAATGGAAAATATATCCCTGTCCTGGGCCAGTGAGCCCCAAAACCCGCATGACCACAGATTTTAAAAAATGCCGGAAATAGGAGTCTTTTAAAAACATTTTATTGAATGGACATTGACTAGACCTGCCCGGGTAACCTACATTGGTCAAGTCTTCCTGTACCTCCTTGTCAATTTTAGAGGAATTTTGTATCACCCATTTTGTGCATGCCGTTTTTTAGTAGTTTAATTTAGAAAACCATTTTTAAAATAGGATGGAATCCCCACCAATCTTTGTTTCCCTTTTTTTAAAAGTATTATTGGGTTTGGGGTTTACTAAGGGATTGCTAGGGTCTGTTAAAGATCTTGCAAAAACAAGTCATTTTTCAATTGTGTCCCTTAAGTGTCCTACCTATTTTGTTTTTGAAGCACCCTCAACCTTGACCCACTTTTGACAATTGTGAAAAACAAATGTCTGTTTTGAAAACCCTTTTTTTTAAATAGGACTGTAGTATAGCGCATTTAAAGCAAAATGCCCCAAAAAATTCAAAAAAAAAATAGCCCCTTTAGCATTTTGACAATTGTGAAGAAAAAAAAGTCTGTTGAAACAATTTTTTTTATAAAAGGACCCGTAGTATAGCTGCATTTATAGCAAATGCCCCCAAAAAAATTTAAAAAAAAATGACCCCTTTAGTATTATGACAATTGTTTTAAGAAAAAATGTCTGTTA
>JAODAL010047370.1:0-29997 GCA_025379985.1 Phyllomedusa bahiana
TATGTGCTATTTGTTTATAAAACAAAAATTAATAAACATGTTACAAAAAAACTCTCACACGGCTCCATCAAGAGAAATAGCATTAAAAAAAGTTATCACTCAGACTTTTTACAACATATAACGTGAAACTTTTTTTAAAACTGTTTTTTAATTGGCAAGTATGATTTATGACGGCAAGTCACATGTCTTGTAAAAAAAAAACTCTGCTATGTGCAAATCTCCCTGAAGCAGGCTCAGACTGCCCCACAGGGGAGTAGGGGAAACTCCTGATGGACCCTTAGACATGGTGGACCCCTGAGCAGGACAAGCCTGGAGCTGCTTTCAAGGGAGAAAGGCAGATATAGAGAAGTTGAGATGAAGTACAAGAGTCATGTGCAGTATGTCAGATCACGGACATTAGCTATAGGATGGCCCCCAAGAACCAACTGCACTGGTGGGCCCCAAGAGTCATCTACAGTGGTGAGCCCCAAGAATGAAGTCCACTGGTGGGATACAAGAATCAACTCCACTGGTGGCCACAAGAATCATCTCCATTGGTGGTCCCCAAGAATCAACTCCACTGGTGGCCTCCAAGAATCAACTCCACTGGTTGGCCCCAAAACTAAACTTTACTGGTGGGCCCCAAGAATCAACTTCATTGCTGGACCCCAAGAATTAACTATACTGGTGGGCCCCAAGAATCAACTTAATTGCTGGACCCCAAGAACCATCTCCACTGGTGGCCCCAAGAATTAATTCCTGCGATGGGCCCCAAAAATCAACTTCACTGCTGGGCCCCAGGGATCAACTCCACTGCTGGACCTAAAGAACTAATTCCACTGATGGGGAACAAGAATCAACTTTACTGGTGAGCCCCAGGAATCATCCCTCACGGTGGGTCTCAGGAATCCTCTTCTTAGCTGGGCCCCAGGAATCATCTCCTTAGCTGGGTCCCAGGAATCATTCACCCCCTACCCTCTCCCGGCTGGCCCCAGGAATCATCTCCCCTGGTGGGCCTACAGAACCAATTCTACTGGTGGGCCCCAAGAATCAACTCCACTGATGGGCCACAAGAATCTACTCCACTGGAGAATCATCTCTGGAGCTGGGCCCCAGGAATCATCTCCACTGGAGGACCTACAGTACTAATTCCACTGGTGGGCCCCAGGAATCATCTCACACGGTGGCCCCCAGAAATCATCTCCCTAGCTGGGACTCAAGAATCATCTCTGTAGCTGGACCCCAGGAATCATCTCTGTAGCTGGGCCCCAGGAATCATCTCTGTAGCTGGGCCCCAGGAATCATCTCTGTAGCTGGGCCCCAGGAGTCATCTCCCCTGATGGGCCCCAGGAATCATCTCCCCTGATGGGCCCCAGGAGTCATCTCCCCTGATGGGCCCCAGGAGTCATCTCCCCTGATGGGCCCCAGGAGTCATCTCCCCTGATGGGCCCCAGGAGTCATCTCCCCTGATGGGCCCCAGGAATCATCTCCCCTGATGGGCCCAGGAATCATCTCCAGTGATGGGCCCCAGGAGTCATCTCCCCTGATGGGCCCCAGGAGTCATCTCCCCTGATGGGCCCCAGGAATCATCTCCCCTGATGGGCCCCAGGAGTCATATCCCCTGATGGGCCCCAGGAGTCATATCCCCTGATGGGCCCCAGGAGTCATCTCCCCTGATGAGCTCCAGGAATCATCTCCATTGATGAGCCCCAGGAATCATCTCCCCTGATGAGCCCCAGGAATAATCTCCCCTGATGGGCCCCAGGAATCATCTCCCCTGATGGGCCCCAGGAATCATCTCCCTGATGGGCCCCAACCAGAATCCATACTCCATTGATGACCCCCAGGAATCATCTCCATTGATGGGGCCCCAGGAATCATTTTCCCCTGATGGGGAGCGTCCAGGAATCATCTCCCCTGATGGGCCCCAGGAATCATCTCCCCTGATGGGCCCCAGGAATCATCACTGTAGCTGGGCCCCAGGAATCATCCCCCCCCCCGGCGGGCCCCAGGAATTCATCTCCCCTGAAGGACCCCAGGAGTCATCTCCCCTTATGGGCCCCAGGAGTCATCTCCCCTGATGGGCCCCAGCAATCATCCCCCTAGCTGGGCCCCAGGAATCATCCCCCCGGCGGGCCTCAGGAATCATCCCCCTAGCTGGGCCCCAGGAGTAATCCCCTGGTGGGCCCCAGAAATCACCCTCCCCCAGCAGGCCCCAGGAATCATCCCGCTAGCTGGGCCCCAGGAGTCATCCCCTGGTGGGCCCCAGAAATCACCCTCCCCCAGCAGGCCACAGGAATCATCCCCCCGGCGGGCCCCATGAATCATCCCCCCGGCGGGCCCCATGAATCATCCCCCCGGCGGGCCCCATGAATCATCCCCCTGGCGGGCACCAGGAATCATCCCCCCGGCGGGCCCCAGGAATCATCCCCCTGGCGGGCACCAGGAATCATCCCCCTGGCGGGCACCAAGAGTCATCCCCCCGGCGGGCACCAGGAATCATCCCCCCGGCGGGCACCAAGAGTCATCCCCCTGGCGGGCACCAAGAGTCATCCCCCCGGCGGGCACTAGGCCTCCCAGTCCGACACTGCCCTGAAGACAATTTTTAAGATCTGGCAAGAACGTATGAAAGTCTGATCCGTGGGGTCAAAACCGAACCAATATGAAGAATGGGGGCAGCTGGTGCCCAGTCCTGTCTGTGTGAGAAACTCACAGGACAAGAAAGTCCATCCAAAACCCTGACAAACCAAGCCGGGCCACCAGGGGGGCTCCTCACATCAGTGTGGACCTATAGAATACAATAGTATCTTCATGGTTGTTGTTACACACTCAATCGCCAGGGGCATAAGAGGAAAGTAGAACGTTCTTGTATTACTTTGCGTCATCAGCGTTTGTGCGTCTCGTAACTTGACGTACAGTCGCCATATTTGTATTCCACGTCTAAAACGGCCGCCATATTTGTACTCCACGACTAAAACGGCCGCCATATTTGTACTCCACGTCTAAAACGGCCGCCATATTTGTACTCTCGTGTTGCCGTGATACCGTTCCCTACAGGAAGTGAAGCTCTGCACAGGGAGTTCCGGGGCCGGACATAGTGAAGGATCATGGCTGGAAGAAGCGGGTCGAGACTCACCTCCCCGCTGGGGTTTATGGTTTTAGTATGTGGACAGGTCCTGGCCGCACAGGCTCGCCAGCTTCGGTTCGTCACTGTGGTGAGTGAGGGAGCGGCCATTACAGGTGTGTTATAAAGACCCGGAAGTGAGTCCGGTGCGGAGCAGCTGAGGACAGAGGCTTGTTCACATCCAAGAAATGGATTTGCATTGTAGGAAACACTCGCCGGAGCTCTGGTCTGAGGCTCATAGGCTTCCACTGATGGACACCAGAATCTGCAGCAGCTCTTTATTGCAGGCTGATTATGTAATATCCCTGTAACCACTGAACAAGCCTGTTCCTCCTTGGCTCGTGTCCACAGCAATCTGTGGCTGATGCAACTTTTGGGCAAGATGGGCGCTGCCGCTTGTGTGCCAGTCCCCAGAGCTGCGCCTGCTGTGCTTATAGACCAATAATGTCTCGCATATGGTGTCCTTAGAGCACGGCGGGCAGAGCTGAGCCCATAGAGCCAATGCCAGGGTGCCCGCTGTCAGGCCGTGTTCACTCAGTGCCGTGTTACTGGGTGTACTTTACTGCAGATTGCAGCAGGTACATCTAAGGCTATGTTCACACGGCGTCTTGTGTCCGAGTGAACATCTGCTTTTCTGATGCGTCTCTGGGTTCATCTCAACAGACCCAGAGACGCCTCTAACAATTAGCAGTGACTTTATCACTGCGGGCTATGACAGACACGCAGCAGCGTTCACATGAGAGATCACCGCTGTGTGTTTGTGTCGCGTCTGTCGATGACGTCGTTTCTTGGATCACAACCGAAAGACGGCACGACAGGCTCGATGCAAACAGGCAGCAGGGATCTCTCATGTGAACGCCGCTGCGTGTCTGTCATTGCCGGCAGCGATAATCTCACTGCTAATTGTTAGATACGTCTCTGGGTCCGTTCTGGTGAACCTAGAGAAAAGCGGATGTTCACACGGACGCAAGGCGCTGTGTGAACATACCCTAAGGAACATGTAACTTGTGTTAAACACTGGCTAGGCGATGAGACTGTCTTTGTTGACTCATAGCAAACTCTGGCGTCAGCTTAGTTTGTTTCTATGACTCTGCCGCTCTGACTCTTTATAAGCTGAGTCTGGTTGGTTGCTGCGAGCTCTGGTTGCTATGAACTCTGGTTGGTTGCTGCGAGCTCTGGTTGCTATGAACTCTGGTCGGTCGCCGTGAGCTCTGGTTGCTATGAACTCTGGTCGGTCGCCGTGAGCTCTGGTTGCTATGAACTCTGGTCGGTCGCCGTGGAGCTCTTGGTTGCTTGAACATCTGTCGGTCGCTGTCAGTCTGCTGGTTGCTAGATACTCGGTCGTTGGTTTTCGGTCGCCGTGAGCTCTGGTTGCTATGAGCTCTGGTCGGTCGCCGTGAGCTCTGCTCGGTCGCCTTCAGCTCTGCTCGGTCGCCTTCAGCTCTGATTGGCTGTTATGGGCTACAAAGACAGTTTAATGGTTAGCCGGTTGTGATAAATGGCGTCCATGCTTTCATGTAGTTTACCTGGGCTTAATGGTAAACCGTGCACAGTTTTGTCACGCAGTTTTTGTCAGCTTGTCCCCACAACTGCAAGGTGTGAACCTGATCTTATAGTTTTGCTGCAGTTAGAGTGCAACAGATTGGAAACGACTGTGCTTCCAGATAGACGGATTGAAGCTTATGGTATACATCTGGAGCTCTGAGAGAAAAATATTGGTTTAACCTTAAAGAGGTTGTCTCGCTACAAAGATTAGCTTTTAACATGTACGGAACACTAAATGAAGACGTTTTCCAAATATATTGCGTTGTTCATCTTTTTTTGTTAAGGAGCTACAAGTGATTTTATCACCTTCTGTGCTCTCTCTGGTTCCCCAAGTGACCGACCTGTGTACTCCTTTTCCCCTGCTGTTTGTTCTATCTGATAGCAGGGAGTAGGTCGGGGCTGGCAGTGTGAGAGCTTGTGTGTTATCTGATCTTTCAGACAAAAGAATAATTACTGTTTACATTAGCTCAGCAGCTTCTCTGGACCTCAGAGAAGGTAATTTATTTAATCTAGACTGATAAACAGAGAAGTGTGAATACACGGAGCTCATACGCTAATTACAGACAGCTTGTCCAGGAGTGACAGAGCCAAGCAGCATTATTTCATTCATGCATCCTATGAAACTTTGAGATGAGACAACGCCTTTAAAGAGGTTTTCCAAGACTTTTAAAAAAAATATCCCACTGGGCTAAGATAGAAAATTGACCCGTACTTGCCTCTCCCATCACCACCGTTCCAGCGCTGCCAGAACTCCAGTGTACCCCGATCACATGATGCTGCGGCCACCCACTGACCTCTGTGGCCTCATGTTGTATATACAATAAATTAATCAATACACAGACACCATAATATCACCCCAAAAACCGCACGCCACACCTTGACGCGTGTTCTGATCTACCTTCATCAGACCTGCACAACTTGGCGGGGGCTAAGGGTATGTTCACACGGCGTATAGCAGCACAGACTGTGCGCACTGCTATCCACCTAGTGTCTTAGAAGTACGCACTGGCCAGCACGTACTAAAGCGCTCTGACCTGAACCCTATTCACTTTCCCCGTTCACTACTTTCTCCTGGTGCGCTCTATGGTAATTATAGCAGTCAAGCCCCATACAAGCGTAACTGCAAACTGTTCTGCAACATCAGGGACACTACCCGTAAAAGGGCAGTCATCTAATCTCTTACATGTGGAGCAGACTCCAACACCGTACCCGCACCATCTGCAGCAGGAGCCGGAGGTTATGTGCAACCTGGGCTCATGATGCAGCGGTGCTGATCCCGGACATATAACCTCATAGATGCTGCAGTCAATGTTAACCACAACATCTAGGTGGTTGATAGGAGGGGACATCCGCTGTCACCTCTTGGCATCCTTGTGATAAGATATCAGAACCATGCCAAGATCACTGACCTCTGTGGTCACACGCTGTACATGCAGGTAGGTTGCAGCATTATGTGATCTATGAACTGGACATCCTCTGATAGATGGGGAGGGAGGCCCCGGGAAACCTTTTTAAAGGTGCTTTATCACTACAAAGATGAGCTTTCTACATAATGTGACAGTTAATTGAATACTTTTTCGAAATAAATATATTGCTTTGTTGATTTTACTTTAGTTATGAGATAAGAGACATTTTATGTGCTCTGAGTGCACCCAGGTTTCTAATGGTTATCTGCATACCAGCCTATAACTCTGTCATTTGATTAGATGAGAGAACAGGGAGTGACATCACCCCATGATGCACCGCTCATTCAAAAGAAAACCAATTGGGGCAGATTTATCACTAGTGTCTTACTTTTAGACAGTGTGAAGTTAGACTAGACAGTCTTACAATGCGCCACATGTATCATAGCGTTGATAAATCTGGCGCAGGTTAGAACTGTCTAGTCTCAGTTTGCACCATCTTTAAGTTGGCTTACTTTTACGGCAGAATTTTGTCGCACATCCTGGCGCATTTTTTGTCGCATTTAAGCCACGCCTCCTTCTGCAAAACCACGCCCCCTTTGTCGGCCGCGGCGCAGAAGCGCCTGACACTGTCTAAAACACATAGTAAATGTGCAAATTGTGCCAGAATTCTGGCGCAACTGCCTTGATAAATCTGCTCCATTGTCTCTAACAAGATTAGCTTCTGTGTAGAGGTAAGCTATTGTATTCAGTTCTACAGCACCTGTAGCTTTTGTTTAACGAAGATTAGCTCTCCCGTACTTGTCAGGGTATGTTCACACGATATACTGAGGTGTGTACAGTAGGCGCCGCAGTACATCGTGTGTTTCGGGAACTTGCGCTAATATGCGCGTACTCCCATTGACATTCATTCATCCATCGCGTGTATTACAAGTCACTTATCTCCCCACGCTTACAATACGATCATATTGTATGAGCGGGGAGAGGAGGCGTAATCCATAGTTCTCTATGAGAGCTGTGGATTACCGTAATTTTGGCGCGCATCTCGTCTACATTGGAGCGCAAATACGCGGCGAAATGCGCGCCGAAATTACCCCGTGTGAACATACCCCCAAGGTAACAGCTCAGCTGGAAGTTGAATATGCTTTATTAGAACCACCCAGAGCCTGCGGAGACGGAGCAAGTGTAATTAAAAAACTAAAACCAACCGTGGTTTTTTGCGCAAGTCAGTGACAAAACCCATGGTCCCGCATAGGACAAAATGCCGTTTCCAAAGTTTTTTGTCCTATGCTGTGTGGCCCTAGCCTATACAGAGGTGTACTCTTACTTTGATGGCATGTAGATAGGATATGCTCTCAAAGTCTGATTGGTGTGCGAGCCACATTAATCTCCGAAACGGGCCCCTGAAGGTGTTGCCTCAGAGGGGAGAGCGGGTCGTGCTTGCGCATAGCTTATCCGGTTGATCATATTAAGGCCATGTTCACACAGCGTGTTGGGTCCGTGTGAACATACGTTCTTAGATAAGTGTTTGGATCCGTCTGTCGGACCCTAAATGGACCCAAACTCGTAACAAATGTGCAGTGTGATTTGCATTGCTTTCAATGTAAAACACACATTGGCGTTCACACTAGTGATCTCCGATGCGCGTCTCACTGCGTCTTTCGGATCCGTTTTAAGAATTGTCATGTCAATTCTTGGTCCGAAAGAAGCAGCAGGAGCCCTATAATAAACTATAGGGCGCGATCCTGCTGCATTCAAAGACGCAGCAGGAGCCCTATAATAAACTATAGGGTGCGATCCTGCTGCATACAAAGACGCAGCAGGAGCCCTATAATTAACTATAGGGTGCGATCCTGCTGCATACAAAGACGCAGCAGGAGCCCTATAATAAACTATAGGGTGCGATCCTGCTGCATACAAAGACGCAGCAGAGCCCTATAATAAACTATAGGGTGCGATCCTGCTGCATACAAAGAAGCAGCAGGACCCTATAATTAACTATAGGGCGCGATCCTGCTGCATACAAAAGACGCAGCAGAGCCTATAAAACTATAGGGTGCGATCCTGCTGCATTCAAAGACGCAGCAGGAGCCCTATAATAAACATAGGGTGCGATCCTGCTGCATACAAAGACGCAGCAGGAGCCCTATAATTAACTATAGGGTGCGATCCTGCTGCATACAAAGACGCAGCAGGAGCCCTATAATAAACTATAGGGTGCGATCCTGCTGCATACAAAGACGCAGCAGGAGCCCTATAATAAACTATAGGGTGCGATCCTGCTGCATACAAAGACGCAGCAGGAGCCCTATAATTAACTATAGGGCACAATCCTGCTGCATACAAAGACGCAGCTGCAAGTTGGATCTGTTTAGGATCCGATCGCTGCTGCGTTTTTCAGATCCAAAACGGATCCAAAAACGCTGTGTGAACAACCCCTAACACTTCTCAAACGAGATCTGACCTGAAAGAAGGACAATTAAGCAGTCCTACCACTGCCATGCCATCGGGGATCACAGAGAGTAATGTACAAACTAAGGAACTTTAAGGGTATGTTCACACGGCGTAATTGCTGCACGCGTTTCGCCGCATATTTGCGCTTTATACGCGCGGGGAAATAAGTGACTTGGCTTTTATTCGTGGCTAATACGCGCCACGAGTAATACATGTCTATGGGGCCGGCGGGCTGCTGCCCCTCCCCCCGTGCCTCGGGAGTACGAGCTAATCAGAGCGAGCTCCGAAACACACGGTGTATTGTGCCGCGTACTGTACGCGCAGCAATACACTATGTGAACATACCCTAAGGGCATGTCCCCACTGCACGGGTTTTCGGATGGTTTTTCAGCCGGTTTGCGGTTTTTCAGACCGCCTGAAAAACCGACCAAAAATGAGCACACTTGTGCCTATGGAAAACCCGTGCAGCAGTCCCCACTGTCCCCACTGCACGGGTTTTCCGCCCGGCGGTTTTTCCGCCCACAGGCCGCCCGCAAGGCATTGTGTATGCACATTCCTGTGTCCGGTTTTCGGACGGAATATGTGGAGGGGGAGGGATTTTTTCCGTTCATCACGGAGAAGAGCCGCCCCCATCGCGGCTGTGTGCACGGCACACAAACCGGACAAATACTTGTAAATATATTGTATTTCTCCATTACCGTGGGGATGCGCCCTAACAAATTATGTATAAAATATAAAACTTAAAAAAAAAAATTCATTCAATAGTTTTGTCAATATGTGAAATGAAACATTTTGATGGTAGTGTCCCTTTAAAAAAAAAAAAAAAAAAAAAACGTAAGTGAAAAAAAATGGAAAGACAAATTTCTCTCTTTTTTTTTTTTTTTTTTTTTTTTTCTTTCCATTTTGAGGTCCCGCTTCTGGCCTCACACGGGCAGTTTAATCCTATGGAGATATTTGTTTTGTACATTGGGAGCTTTCCTGGTGTACATCCACCAAACATACATCACAGGCGTGTAGTGTACATAGTCTGAGGTTGCTGAAGGTAAGGGGAAGAATCTCTCCTTGGTTAGAGCCAGCAATAAATTGGTCGGTGTGAGGGTTTACACGCCATTCAGACCGCACTGACTGTCTTGCATAAAGCAATGGCTTCTGGGAAAAGAGCTGAGGAGCTCCACAGCGCCATCTATTGGATGTAGTTATCCTCAATTCACAAGTAACTCGCAGGAGCCTAGCAACGCGAAAGGGTTTTGAGCCAAACCAGTTAAGTTCTTCTGCAGACAGCTGTTTCTGAGTATTTGCCCCTCATCAGTGCAGAGAACGTAGAACTTGGATTTCAAAGTAATGAAATAAAGTTTGTAACATGGTCGTATCGAACGGGACGCCGGATACTTTTTGCCGTTCCCGGTAATATTGCCTTTATTTTCTAGGTCTATCGGCACGGTGACCGGTCTCCTGTGAGAGCTTATCCTAAAGATGTGCATCAAGAGAGTGCCTGGCCTCAAGGGTTTGGGCAGCTCACTCAGGTAAGATTGGCTTCTATAATGACTTTTATTTTAAACCTTGTCATCAGAGCAGTGAACCTGTCAGATGGTCTATGCAGCCGTATCTGAGAGTAGGATGTGATAGAGGAGCTGAGCTCTGTGATCTATAGGGTTATATGATAGAGGAGAGAAGCTGAGCTCTGTGATATATAGGGTTATATGATAGAGGGAGGGAAGCTGAGCTCTGTGATATATAGGGTTATATGACGAGGGAGAGAAGCGGAGCTATGTGATATATAGGGTTATATGATAGAGGAGAGGAGCTGAACTCTGTGATATATAGGGTTATATGATAGAGGAGAGGAGCTGAGCTCTGTGATATATAGGGTAGATTAGTGATGATAGGAGAAGAGAAGGAGCTCTGTGATATATAGGGTTATTGATAGAGGGAGAGAAGCTGAGCTCTGTGATATATAGGGTTATGTATAAAAGGAGAGGAGCTGAGCTCTGTGATATATAGGGTTATATGATAGAGAAGTTGAGCTCTGTGATATATAGGGTTATGTGATAGGGGAGAGAAGCTGAGCTCTGTGGTATATAGGGTTATATGATAGAGTGAGAGAAGCTGAGCTATGTGATATATAGGTTATATGATAAGGGAGAGGAGCTGACTCTGTGATATATAGGGTTATATGATAGAGGAAGGCTGAGCTCTGTGATATATAGGGTTATTATGATAGAGGAGAGAGCTGAGCTCTGTGATATATAGGGTTATATGGATAGAAGAGGAAGCACTGAGCTCTTGATATATAGGGTTATTGTGATATGGGAGAGAAGCTGAGCTCTGTGAATATAAAAAAACAATATAAAAACAAAAAAAAAAAAAAATATAAAAAAAAAAAAAGGGTTATATGATAGAGGAGACGCACTGAGTATGCTCCTCAGCCTCTAGTAATGGCTGCAGGTGAATAATAATGGCATCTAGTTTTACATCCTCCACATTTTAGGTTCATTTTTATGTATAAAATAGAACCTTTTTCTCACCTCTATGTAGGTTGGGATGAGGCAGCACTGGGATCTGGGGCAGGCACTGCGAGCACGTTACAAGGGATTCCTGAATGAGACGTATGACCGGCATGAGGTAAGGGCCTTTATCAAGGCTTAAGAAATCCTATGCTACCTGGCCTGATAAGTTCCTTCCCAGCACAGCTGCAGCGTATCAGTGTCACTATCATGGCTTTTTATGTCTGTTTCATATTCTTGCCCAGATCTATGTACGAAGCACAGATGTGGACCGCACACTGATGAGTGCAGAAGCAAACTTGGCCGGCCTCTACCCCCCTGCAGGCTCTCAGGTCTTCCAGCCAAATATCTCCTGGCAGCCAATCCCAGTGCACACAGTGCCAGATTCAGAGGAGCGGGTAAGTAATGGTGTTATTGGTCGTGCGAGGGTATTTAAGGAGATCCCCTGCGTCACTGAAAGGATTCAGTAATATCCAGCAGAGGAAAATCCTTTTTTACTTGATTTTGACCACATAACAAAACAGAGAAAAGTATAAAGTGACTTGGGCCTGCTAACGCGTTCCGGCTTCCGCAGGGTCCTTGCTCACGGGCTGCCGCGGTCCAGCTTCCGCAGGGTCCTTGCTCGCGGGCTGCCGCGTTTCGGGCCTCCGCAGGGTCCTTGCTCGCGGGCTGCCGCGTTTCGGGCCTCCGCAGGGTCCTTGCTCGCTGGGTGCCGCGTTTCGGGCCTCCGCAGGGTCCTGGCTCGCGGGCTGCCGCGTTTCGGGCCTCCGCAGGGTCCATTGCTCGCGGGACTGCCGCGTTTTCGGGCCATCCCAGGAAGTCTTAGCTGACGGGGCTGCCGCGTTTCGGGCCTCCGCAGGGTGTTTGCTCGCGGGCTGCCGCGTTTCGGGCCTCCGCAGGGTCCTTGCTCGCGGGTTGCCGCGTTTCGGGCCCCGCAGAGTCCCGAAAGGCATCAGCAGGTGCTAGTCACTTTATTCTTTTCTCTGTTTTATTATGTGGTAAAAATAAAGTAAAAAATAATTTTATTCTGCTGGATATTACTGAATCCTTTCAGTGACGCTGGATTTATGAGCCGCAGTAGCTGACTGTGATCCATGCGGAGATCTAGGGATCCCGGACCTTGTTAGGAACCTGTCTTTCCAGCAGGGTGAGCTTTGCATTTATCTTGCTATTTTTGTTATATGAGAATATTTGCCTTGTGTCCTGGCATCTCAGAATAAATGCTGCAGCCATATAAGCGCCTACTACCACATCTCTGCGATGGCAAAATTGTGTCCATTTTCTTAAAGGGATTTTCCCATCTCAGACATGTATGGTGTATCCACATAATATGCCAAAAATGTCTGATAGGTGCGGGTCCTACCTCTGCAACCTGCGCCTGTCTTGTGAGCTGGTCCAAATGTGTGTCCTAGAAGATGGAGAGGGGGCCACACGTGTACAACTCCACCATAAATCTCTGAGATGGGAAAATCCTGTCACCCGGACAGATTGCCTTTTATATTATATCTGTAGAGTCCTTACAAAACTGAGCTACTGGGTACAGATCGCTGCTTAAAAGCTATTGACACAGTTTAAAGGGGTTTTGCCAAGAAGTGATTTCCTCACCTAACAGGCTGATACTCAGATCTAAAGCCTAGAGAAAGGGCTCGTTGTGTATCTGTGTTTAAAAAAAAAACCAAGTACCTCCTCTGTGATGTCATCGCTCCACCTCCCATGCACGTTCCTGATACTCAGTCTCTGTAGTTGAGTAAACATTGTTTGGCTAATCCACAGAGGAGAACTGTATTGTGCACAAGCTCTATGGCACAGGTGTCAATCTGCGGCCCTCCAGCTGTTGGGAAACTACAACTCCCATCATGCATTTGTATAATCTATAATAGTGGGCATGATGGGAGTTGTAGTTTCCCAACAGCTGGAGGGCCGCAGTTTGACACCCCTGCTCTACGGGTTTTGTTTCTCCCTCTTATCTGGAGCAGGCAGTGTTCTTTTGTTCATTCAGGGACTGCTGCAGGGAGCCAGGGAGTATCTGCATATTTACTCAGATAATTACATTACAACCAGTGGATTCTCTATACAAAAGACACAGGCTCTTTTCTCCCACTCCCTGTGCCCTGCCATCAGATAAGAAGTGCAAACAAGGCCAAACCAGCTCTTGGTGGTAGCTATTGTAAACAGTCAGGAAAATAAGGGCATCTTAGTCAGGCTGTAGCTCTCACAGGTTACTCTTTTTATAATCGCATATATTTAGAAAAGTGATTAAATGCCCATTTTGGAGAATCCCACGTCAACATTACATCGTGGAAAAACCTCTTTAATGAAATCTATTTAAGGATTAAAAAAAATGTTTTTAAAGGTTTTTATTAAGCAGTTTTAACTATGCAGCTTTTATGCAGAAGTAGCAAGCTGCAGAACCCCGTGCAAGATCAGATCCTCTGACAGCTCAGTCTCCCGTCTCTGTTGCCTTCTCCTTAGATGGGGTCTAATCGTTTGATCCACTTTGATTTGATGAAATCTGAACTAGAGCGATCACTCATTAAAGAGAACCTGTCTGCTACTTTATGCTGTGAGATCAATGGGCAGCATGAAGGAGCTGCAGGTTACCTGGTCCCAACTGTGTGGGTGTTAACTTGAAACGCTGCGGCATTTCAGGAGTGAACAGCTGGCAAAGTTGGGAATGGCCTCATCAGCTAAACTGACAGCTCTCTCTTATGTTTGCATCTAGAGAGAAAGCTGTAAGTTTAGCTAAGAGGGCAGGGGGAAGTTGCACATTGGACTCCTCTCTCCTCTCTTTTCTTCACCCACGTGATTGGATAACCTGCAGCTATTTCATGTTGCCCGTTGTTTGGACAGCATAAGGTAGCCGACTATAAAGACCTATTAAGAAATCAATACATTGGTACATAACTCTGAACCTTTATAGATGAAAAATGCAAAAAAAATAAAATGGTGCTTAAAGGGAATCTGTCGCCAATTTTTTATTTATTTTATTTACTTATTAAATCAAGCCCCTGATCCATATTCTTTTCCTCTGTCGTTTTTATTTCCTGATTGTAGATTTCTCTATTTCGGCCGTCTATATATGATTGTGGGGAAGACATTCTTGCTTGCACTGCTTTAACAGCAGTCAGAGAGATACTTTACAGCAGCTTTGTTCACATAGGATTCTTAAGACAGCTTCTGTCCCATAGACTTGTATAGGAGAGTTTTCACTGTGAACGGGGGGGTGGGGGGGGAGGAGGGGGAGCTGTGACATCTCCTCTTGTGACTGGTGGATTCTGTGTTATCTGTACACAATGGTGTCTCCTTTCATATTGACCCTGCTTTTACTGATAATGAGCAGACACTGCTGAAAAGCTCTCTAAACAGAGCAGGAAGTGTCAGACAATTATTAGGCCTACTGGCCAAAGTGAGAACTGCAGGACTTAATGATTATTAAAAAAATATTGAAAGTGATCTGGAAAATTTAAAAAAAAAACATAACCCAAAGTTCCTACAAAATGTGTTTAACATAAAAATGTGAGTGAAACAATAAGTCATTTTTTTGATGACACGTTCCCTTTAAGGGTGGACATTCACTTTGAGAGCCATGATTACCCGCCGTTTTCCCCAGCACGTATTATGTGCCGGGAGAAAGAAGTGAAACAACACTGTTAGTCTGGACTATCACAAGACCCAAAAAGCAGCTACTTCAGGTGCTCTCACAGTGTCTTTTAATATATTAGCAAAACATCAAGTATATGCTTTGCATCAACTTAATTTGCAGAAACAACTTTAGACTTCAATTCCCATTGTAGCACACACGGTAATTGTTGCCCAGCCGCAAGCTTGACAAGGGGGGTGGACCCCGAAACGTCGCGCAGGTGCCTTCCACCCAAACCGAGAGAGGACACAGTGAGTTCGTATCTGAGATATTATATATCCATAGGAAGAATGTTTTCAGCAACTGCTTATCTGTTAAATGTATGCCCATATGATGCACACTGAGAGGAGCGCCTAAAAGTAAAGACAAATGAGTTTACAGGGTTGCTGGCTAATTGCTACTGATACATACTAAATACAAGCAGCGTTGATGTTGTGATGACGCCGGCACATAAGCTGCGGCTGGGCAACGATTACCGTGTGTGCTACAATGGGAATTGAAGTCTAAAGTTGTTTCTGCAAACTAAGTTGATAAAAAGCATATACTTGATGTTTTGCTAATATATTAAGACACTTTGGGAACACCTGCAGTAGCTGCTTTTTGGATTTTGTGATAGTCCAGACTAACAGTGTTGTTATACTATTAAAGGGAATCTGTCACCAGTTTTTTTTTTTTTTTGTTTTTTTTTACATATTAAATCAAGCCCCTGATCCATTTTCTTTTTCCTTTCAGTCGTTTTTATTTCCTGATTGTAGACTTCTCAAGTCGGCCGTCTATATATGATTGTGGGGAAGACATTCTTGCTTGCACTGCTTTAACAGCAGTCAGAGAGATACTTTGCAGCAGCTTCATGCACAAAGGATTCTAAAGACAGATTCTGTCCAATAGAATTTAACAGGAGAGTTTTCACTGTGAAGGGCGGGGAGAGTGGGAGCTCTGACATCACCTCATGTGACTGGTGGATCCTGTGTTATCTGTACACAATGGTGTCTCCTTTCAGCGTGACCCTGCTTGTACTGATAATGAGCACACTGCTGAAAAGCTCTCTAATCAGAACAGGAAGTGTCAGACGATTATTAGGCCTAGTGGCCAAAGTGAAAACTGCAGGACTTAAGAATTATTAAAAAAACACTGAAAGTGATAAGGAAAATTTAAAAAAAAAACAGAACCAAAAATTCCTAAAAAATGTGTTTAACATAAAAATGGGAGTTAAACAATATGGGCATGTCCCCACGGCACGGGTTTTCGGCCAGTTTTTCAGCTGGTTTGCGGTTTTTCAGAACGCCTGAAAAACCGGCCGAAAATTAGCACAATTGTGCTCTATGGAAAACCCGTGCAGTAGTCCCCACTGCACGGGTTTTCCGCCCGGCGGTTTTGTCGCCGGGGGGACCGGACAAAACATTGAACATGCATTGAACATGTGCATCTCAATGGGAGGGGGGCGGGCTGTTCTCCGCTCATCGCGGAGAAAAGCCGCCCCCCCCCCCTCGATGCCGTTAGGACGGCCGCAAAACCGGACAAATACCAGCCGTCAAATCGGCCGGTATTTGTCCACTGCCGTGTAAACGGCCCCTAAGACATTTTTTGATGACACATTCCCTTTAAAGTTGGACGCCTGTTCTGGACACTTGCACATACGGGCTGGATAAATAATAGGTACTGACTTTGAGAAGTAAGAAAGAAGTGACACGTCACTTCTTCCCAGTGCTTATGTGAAAATGAAAGTGAATCGGGGGCTGTCTGAAGTGTTTTAGAAGTATGCGTTGGCTAGTGCGTACTTCTAAAACACCTGGCGTATTGTGGCACACACAAGTACGCGCTGCAATAGGGGGTTTTTTTACGCTGTTTTCGTAGCATTTCCTCGCCCAGAACAGTATCAAAAAAGCCTCCAAAACACCGCTAGATTCTTTTCATTGTTTCCTATGTAAGCCAGCATTGTAGTTCACACTAAACAAGGCTTTTACGTGCATCTTAGCACTTTTGGGGACTGAATAAGATGTGTCATATTAATTCTTAAAGGATTTTGAACACTGAAAATCTCCATAGAAATCAATGAAGGCGTTAAAACCTCCTCCAAAACCTCAGCACGGTTTTGGACACTTTTTGGCGCATTTTTTTTACTCTGTTTTTGCCCTGGCTATTCATTTGTATGGAGGATTCAGAAAGAAAGCAGAGTTGAAGAACCTCATCAAAAAGCTGATCAAAAGCTCATCTGAAACCACAAGGAAAAAACCTGATTAAAACCTTGTCTGAAAAGTGCTGCATGGAGACGCGTTTCAGACGAGGTTTTGATTCAGATGCTGAAAATTAAACGTCTACATGAGCCATGTGAACTTTGTTGCTCACTTATGATTAGAGCATCTCACTGTTGTTGGTATTTGCTGGCCTGTCCTGGTGGTGGGTTCTCTTTATGGGCTTTAGTTGTGTTAGTTGTTGCTGTTAACACAATTTTATGTTATTTCAGCTCCTAAAGTTTCCAATTCTTCCTTGTCCAAAATACGTAAAGTTGCAAGAAGAGACGCGGCACTCTCCTGAATATGTCAAGAAGATGAAAGACAATTTGGTAAGCCTTTGTCTACAGGCTGCAGTCAGTTTCTGGATTCCTCAACACTTTTTTTTTTTTCTAAATGACAGCAAAAACACAGCGGCTATAACCGCAAGTTGGCAATATGCCGTAAGGGTATGTTCACATGACGGACCTGACAGACGCGATGCAAACACGCAGCGGCGATCTCTCATGTGAACGCCGCTGCGTGTCTGTCATTGCCGGCAGTGATAATCTCACTGCTCATTGTTAGAGGCGTCTCTGGGTCCGTTCTGATGGACCCAACGACGCATCAGAAAAGCAGATGTTCATACGGAGGCAAGACGCCGTGTGAACATACCCTAAGGGGCCATTCACACGGCAGTGGACAAATACCGGCCAATACCCCCCCACCCCCCCCCCCTCCCCACACACACCTCCCTCATTGAGCAGCACATCTTCCGTCCGGAAACTGGACGGAAGATTGTGCACGTTCAATGTTTTGCCGCCGGGCGGAAAACCCGTGCAGTAGGGACTGCTGCACGGGTTTTCCATAGAGCACAATTGTGCTAATTTTCGGCCGGTTTTTCAGGCGGTCTGAAAAACCGCAAACCGGCTGAAAAACCGGCTGAAAACCCCGTGCCGTGGGGACATGCCCTAACTCTGTCTTGTGAGTTACATTGATTGAATACTTCATTCTCACACCTTCTTTACTTTCAACAGGACTTTCTGCAGATGGTCGCCAACAAAACCGGACTATCAGACTGCTCTTTAGAATCTGTGTGGACCATCTCGGACAGCTTGGTCTGTGAGGTCAGCTATGTCTAGCATCTCTTCATGGTATTACGTGAACAGTAGTAACCTTTCTGAAGTAACGGGGTAATTCCATGAGTTTTCAGTTCTAGCGGACAATATGTTATTTTGCGAGTAATTGGAGGTAACATTTTGTTTTTCACTTATGAAGGTCCTTCAGCATACAATATTAAAGGGGATGTATCGCTTCATCAGTTCGGCTGTTTTCTTGTAGCTTGATTTTCTCAGTTCCTGAAATCCGGGGGCGTTTCTTCTCCTCCCAACTGGGTGTTTCTTAACTGAAGGGGGATGACATCATTACCCCCTTCACTGTTCATGCTCGCTCCCGAATCAGTGTGTTCTCCCCCCACCCCGCCTCTGTCACGGTGTCGTCCCTCTTCCTATGCAGTCTTATTTTGTAAGAGCTGTTTACATACCACAGGCTAGCATTCAGTTTAGACAGCCTTCTATGAACTCAGAGCACTGATCTCTTCTCCTCTCACAGCTGGAGGTTTGTTACAGTTGAATCCAGTCTTCTATGAACTCACCCCAGCAGCACGAATTTTACCCGAGGGCATTAGACAAATTCTCTTTTTTTGATTGTAGAAGCGCTGCATGTAAAAGGGGGAGCTGCGGGGCCTGTGCAGATTTGAAATTTGGGTTGCCACCCCCTTATTCTGAGTGAAGAGACGGGAAATTTGCACCCCCGGGAATACAACGGGGGGGTCAGACAAAAATTGAAAAATTTGTAAAAACTCCCCCCGTTTTCTAAAGGACCTTTTTAATAAAATTTAAAAAACCCCTTTTAAATTTTTTTCCTGGAAAAAAACCAATTATGGGGAAACCGGGGAAAAATTTGGTTTAAATGGATTCGGGAGCCCCAAAAAATTTCCCAACTTGGTAAAAAAAAAAATTTAAAAGGGGGTGTTCTCCCGTCGGGTTTCACAATCCTGCTTTTCACACCCAGCTTTAGGCACCTGTTCCCTGTTAAAACCCGGTGAGGGGTTTACAAAATTTGACTGACTTTTCAATTTGCTTTTCCCTACTTCTTGTACACATTTAACCAGCATTTTGACCAGTAAAGGATTTTTAAATTTTTTTTCAACTCAATCTTTTTTTTTTTTTTTTTTTTTTTTTTTAAAAAATATTTTATTGGGTAAATAAAACATGTAACAGTAAAACAATTTAAAAATCTTTTCTTTAAAATACAAAATTATTTTGCTTTGAGTCCCATTTTTTCAATTGTTTAAAATAAATTTTTATATATGCTTACGGGGAAAAAAAAATAAGGGAATATTAGTAAATTGAGGGTTTGTCTCTTTTCTCACCCAAATTTCTGCTCACTGAACTTAAATAATATGCCCCACAGAATTGAGCGGGGACACATTCAATTTTTTTTTTTTGAAATTGTGAATCTAAATTTTCAAAAATTAAAACTAAAAAAAACCCTAAAACTAAAACTTCCCAGGGAATAGAAAAGAGAAAGTTGTAACGGTTTACTGCCCTCAGATACGGAATAGGGTATATGAGCCCTCAAGATAGAGCTAGGATCAATGTTCTTTAGGGGGAAATTACCCGTTAAAATTGTTTCCCCAAATAAAAAGTTGCCTTTGTGGTCAGGCTTTTTTACGTTTGAAATCTAAAAAAAGACCCCGCTTGGGCCTCCTCTAAAAACCCAAAAGAAAGTGTTTTTAAAAAACATTGTTTAAAATTTTTTCCCCTCCGATTGTGTTTTAAAACTTTTCAAAACACTCTCCATTTCCTAAAAAAATTTTCCTAGTCATATTTTTCCTTTTGTCGTTCTGTATTAGTTGATCTGAAATTTGCAAAATTTTTCTTAGTTTGCTCAATTATCTTCGGGGGCCCCAAAAACCTTTTTTTAAAACCCTTTAATTACATTTGCCCTTCTTTTGCACCAACAAATAATTTGTTAATTCCCCGGGAAATTTTGGGGCCTTTTTTGTTTTTTATTTCTTTTCGGGAAAACTATAATTTCCTGCAAAAAAATTGTGTCAGGGAAAAGTTTAGCTGGAAACTAAAAAAGGGTTTTGGACAGCAATTTCCTTAACCCCCAAATTCCAAATTTTTTATAAACCATGGGGCAGGGCCCCAGCCTTGGAAAAGGTCATTTTGGGGCTCCGAACTTTTCCCGGACACGCTTTTTAATCCTTTTGGGAAGCCTGGCGTGGGGAAAAAATCAAATGCTAAATAGCCCCTATGCCCCTTTTTAAAGTAGGTTTCCCTCCATTTTTTTCGTTTTTATTTGCCTACAATTGATTCCGTCCCGAAATTTTAATCCGCTCTATCTAATAAATTTCCCGTCCATTGGGCCCTTTTTCTTAAATGTCTTTTCGGGTTTTAAATTTTTAATGTATGTTCTCTAAGGCCAAGAAAAACTGGGGCTATCGATTTTTTTTGGGAATGTCCCCCCTATTAGGTTATAAAAAGCTTTTTCCTACTTTTCCCCCCTGAATACATGAAAAACAAAGATGTGAAAAAAGTTTTTAATCTGAAAAATATTGCAGAACCGGGGAACCCGGGAAAATTAATTTATTCTTTAGTTTTTAAAAAACGCCCTTTAATCTATTTTCAAATGGGGGGAAACGCTGTTTTATTGAAATATCCCTCTGCCCTATCCATGCCTTAAACCCATTTATTATCTTTCCCTGCTGGGAATTCTCTATGTTCCCCCAAGATTGGGGGGTTGTTTCGTTTTTTGGTATGATAATCCTTTTCCCTTCTCCTGATTCCCTCCTTTTTGCCGAAAACAGTACCCCTTTTTAAACACTAAACTGTTTCACGTTTGGGTTGGGGCCCCGGACAGCTGGGGGTGTAGAGTAGAAAAATTTCCCTCGCCCCCAGACTCTCCTCCACTGCCCTGTCGGGAGTATAATTAGTTTTGTGTATAAAGCCCTTGATATGCCTTTTGTGAGGCATGCAAATTATAACAACGAAAAATTTGGGGAAAATTTTTAATCCTACCTAAATTTGTAGGTTTTAAAATTTTTGCAATTGCTATTCTGGGTTTTTTTCCCTTTCAAAAAATTTGAAATCATTTTTTGTAGACCTTACATCCGTATAAGGAGAAGAATGGGATGGCCCTGTAGTGGATATAGGATCTAGCAAATGAAATCATTTTAACCAGGGTATGCCCCTTGAGCGCCCAGGGGCCAGGTTCCCGCCATTTTTTGGAGTTTTTTTTTTGCTTTTCTCAAAGAGGGGGGGGGTAGTTTTTAATTTGTACCAACGAGGATGGCATGTGCCCCTTTCTTAAGGGCCTAAATTTTTTAATGTGCCTTTCGCCATTTTGAGCCCTGCTTCTTGATTGTTTCACGCCCTTTTACTGTGGATGCCTACCCAACGGACTTCACATTTTTTCTCATTGATGTGAACCCTTTAAAACTCCCCAAAAGGTATTTAAAGTTTTTCCCCAGGACCCTACAAAAATTTGTTGTCCCGGTGCCCCCCCATAAAATAGCGGTACATAAACCTAAAAAAGCTTTTTAGTTAAAATTTCCCCTAGCCTATTTTAAAACCCCCCTCATAAAAATCGGGGTTTCCCCCTTAGCGTCCACACCAAGGGGCCCCAAATTTGTGAGGTTGAAAAGCGGGGTAAATAAGGGACATCCCTGCCTTGTTCCCTTTTCCCAAGTTGAAAACGTCCAAACCTTAACCCCGGGAGTATGGCCCTGCTGCCGGGATTTCTAAAGATGGGGTCTTTTAAAATTTCCCGCTTTTTCCCCCTTTTACCCCAAACTTTTCCAATACAAAATTTAAACCCAAAGTCCATCTAACGCGGGTAAAAAAGCTTTTTCTGGGGCCCAAGGGACCTAAAGCTTTGGTTTTTGCTTAAATCTTTCTGTAAAAACATTGCATCCAAAAGCTCCCAGTACCTTTCTGATTTTTAAACCCAACCGCTGCTCTGCCTTTCACAAACCAGATTGGCCTAAACCTTTAATGGCCTGGGAGAAATTGCCACCCATTGGCCATAATTGGGGGTTTAATTTTTTATTTTCCTGGTAATAAATGAGTTTAGGTCTGTATACCCCTGGTTTTAGTTAATAATCCCCCCGGGCTTCGGGATAACCTTAAAAAAAATCTAAGTTTGCCGGGGCTGGGACATTTTGCCCTTCAAAAACAAAGTAGAGAAGTTTTGGGGCTAAAATTGGTGATCCCGGGTTTGTATATTTTAAAAACTCCCCCGTGTACCCCGGCCGGCCCCGGCGCCTTACCAAATTTAGCGTTTTAAATTGGGGTTTGAAACCTCCCCTTGTGAGGGCCTTTTTTTAATTTTGCTTTTTCGGGATCATCGGAAAGTTGGAACTGACAATTCTCCGGGAAGGCAGCTCCCGCCCCCTTCCCCGTCGGACCTGTTTTTGGTATAATTTTTTTTAAACTTTTGGAAAATGGAATTTATTTCCCTTTGGGTTAAATTCCCTGAGGGAGCCTCCACTATTTTTTAGGAGACAAAACCCCTCTTCCCCCCTGTTTCCTTTGCTAATTGCCAGTAATCTCCCCGATTTTTTTAAACCAAAAAAGGAAAAAAGTCTGCTTCATACCTTGTTCTATAAAAACTTTCCTCCCATCCAACCAGATTCAAATTTGCTTCCCCGCTTCTTTCCACTTTTGTTTTTTAAACACTGGTGGGTTTTTACCAAATTCGAGTAATTCTCTCGGAAACACCCGCGCGTACTAAATTTCTTTTTTTGTAATAATTTTTTTTTTTTAATGTGAAACATGACTTATTTCGACCCCTCAATACTTTCTTTTGCAGTTTCCCGAAAGCTTAGAGTCACTCTATGTTCCGCATTTGTGGGGTGAAAGATACCCGCCACCCCTCCCTGGTTTATTTCCTTGAAAAAATTTCGGCTCCGGGCCAAACCGTGGGAAAGCGCCACACAAAAATCTCTTCCCCCTAGGATTTATATTAGCAAAAACTATCACTACTGGGGGAAAGAGGGTATAATAATATCTCTGATATTGTTTTCTAG
Organism: Phyllomedusa bahiana; assembly: GCA_025379985.1. NCBI lineage: Eukaryota > Metazoa > Chordata > Amphibia > Anura > Hylidae > Phyllomedusa > Phyllomedusa bahiana. The sequence goes on from JAODAL010047370.1 coordinate 22,957, forward strand.
GACTTTAAAGGGATCAGGTTTTAGGAATTTAAAATTTTCATCGGGGACCAGGGCTGGTGGACATCGGAGAAGAAATGTAAAATTCTCTACTATCAGGGGGCTCCAATCGCCCTATATCCAAACCAATCCTGTATTTCTTCAAAATTTTTAAATCCCCTATCATTTGGGATTTGCTTTTCCGTTCTGCAAAGTTTTTCGGGTTTTTCCTTGGGGTTTTATCACAAAATTCATATCTCCCCCCATTATCGTAGGGGGGGAAATGACGACTACCCAGAAAATGGGAAACCCATTTTAGGAAAAAGTCTGCTCCTTCCCTATTTGGACCATAAAATTATTTGATGGGTATTTTCCCATTTGGGCATTGCAAAATTTTTCCATCCATCTACCCCTTTATCTGTTTCGGTTCTAGGGAAAGTTTTATGTCAATTTTTTACTTAGTAAAATCATAAAAACCCCTTTTTTTTTGTTAATTGCAGATGAAAAACCCCCAACCTCACCCACCCAGTATTTCTTCAAATTTTAAAAAAAAAGTCCCCCCGAAGCTAATGTGGTTTTTTGCAGTAACACCACCCTCGGGTTTTTTTTGCCCAAAAAGTCTCCGGGCCTTTGACCCTTTTGGGGGGAAGAGGGGACCCCTTTACATTTCCCTGATATTACTTTCATGTTAATCCAAAACAGGAATAGGTTTAAAATTTTTTAGCACGAAAGGGCAACATTTAAAATCTTCAATTTTCCCCCCCATGATCCATTTCCCCTTTTGAAATTCCCTTTTTTCCGGCTGAAAAATTAAAAAACTTATTATTTTGGAACTTTATGACTAATTGTAATCAAACCATTTGAATCTTCAGTTTTTTTTCCTAAAAAAATATGAACTTCTTTTCCCTTTTCCCCTTTGTTTTGTTTTGACTTCTCTTTTTTCTGGCGAGTATAACCTCCTTCTCTATCGCCCAAATTACTTGGGGCCATTATTATCCATAATGTAATGCATTCAATCAATATGTATCTACCCCCCCAAAAGAAAGGAAGGATGGGTAAGCGAGGAAAGAAGAAGTAGGGGAAGAGAGGAAAGGGGAAAAAAAAAAAAAAGAGGGGGGGGTGGGATAGAAATAGAAAAAAAAGGGGGAAATCAACATTTTTTAAATCCCCTCAGGGTTTTATTATCACAACATTGTTTTATCTGGGGGATCGAGGGGAAAACCCAAATTTTTAAGGGGCTTGTTTCTGGGATCTCATAGTTACAAGTTACATAGTTAGTAGGTTTTTAAAGAAGAAACATGTCCATTCCCAGTTCATCCAAGGGTGGGGGAAAAAGTGGGTGAGGGAGAGAGGCTTGAGGGGGGTCCCGGTTTTTTTGGGTCGGGTGCTTTGAAAAGTCCCTTTATCTCAGTTCAGATCCGCGGGACTTTGACCCGAAGTAAACCTATTTGGGGGTTTGCTTTATTCTCCCGGTGGGGGTTCCCCGCAGGGGAAAAAACTCCTTGTCTTCCGCTTTTGAAGTGTTGTAAATATGCAGCGGCCCAAAATTTGGGAAATAAAAACTCTCAAAGTGGCAGGATACTGTTTTTTTTGGGAAATTTTATTTTTTTTTGGTATAAATGAGGGGCAAAGTTACAATTTCTTTTCTTTTTCCTGGATACCTCAACCGAAAAAGTCTGAAGGGTCAATATTGTGGATCCTTCATATTTTAAGGGTTTTTTTGGGGTTTTTTTAAGCTACGTTTAAAATTTTCCCCCTTTATTTTGTTTAAACCAGAATTTTTTTAATGAAATTTTTGGGAAATTTGAGGCGACCTCAGTCTTTTCTCTTTAAATCCTTTTCCCGGGCCCACTCTTTCGCTCTTTTTCCAAATTTGCAAGTTGTTCTTAAATTTTTAAAACCGCTGGGAAAATCCGTTTCGAAAATCTTTTTTAAATTGTTTGCAGGGAAATTTTCTCGGGGGGACCTATGATGGTAAAATTGTTCCCACGGGGCGATTTTTCCCGATCTTCCAGTTATTTAAAACATATTCTTGTTTTTTTTTTGTGAGGGGTTTTTTCTGGTGTAATCAGATAATTCGTCTTCCGTGAGGTTAAATCTCCCGCTCCATTTTCCCCCCTTTTCGTTTTTCCCCCTGCTTGTCGATCTCCCCGTTCCCGACCGTTTTTGGGAAAATTATTGCTTTGACAACGTTTCTTGCAGTACCGGGAATTTTTGTCCCGGTTCTTTCTGTGGGTATTTTTTTTTAGTTAATTTTTACTTGAGGAAATTTTGCTTTTACAATCTTCAAATTTCTTCCCTGAGGACCCAATCCTCCGTTCAGACTCAGGTTGTTCGCAGCCCCTTTTTTTTTTTTCTTGTAATCCGGGGCCCTAGATGTGGGTTTTGATACCAAAATACTCAAATGTGTGGGGTTTGTTTTAATAAAAGTTTCCCAACCCCTTTTGATAGGCAGGGAAACCCAAATGTTAGAATAAGAGTCCCCTTTTCAAAAGGGAGAATTTTTTGGGGCATTCGGGTTTAACCTCTGAATATTGAATTGGGAAAAACGCTTCCCTTTTGATCCTTTTTTTTTTTTTTTTTTTTTTTTTAGATAATGGGGGGCAGGAGGGTTGTTGGGTTGAACCCTTGTGTTTATGCTTAATGTTTTCTGACAATCTTTTGTGCAAAGCCCCCCTTTAGACGGGGAGGGCCCAGCACTGGTTTTGTTTAAAAGGGGGATGATTACAAAGTTTACTATCTCTCTCAGTTCCCCCCGCTTTTTCACTGACTGCAGAAGCACCCGATTAATTTAATATGGCCCCCCGTCGGGGCCTTTTTTGCGGGTTTCTGTATCTGAGTGTAAAATTTTTGTTTTTTTGGGCCCCCAGCCCCCCTTTCCCCTCCCCACAAAGGAAAACCCGCTTAGGGGTACCCTATTATATAATCTTCTAATTAAACAGCAGCCTGGTATATCTCTACAGTGCGCTGGTTTGCTCCAGTTATTGTCGGGGGCTCCCCCCTCCTTCCTTTTCTTTTTTTTATTTAAGGGCCCCCCCCCAAACCCCCGGGGTGGTTTCTTTGCTGCCCGCTCACCTTTTGGGTTGGGGGTCTGGTCCCATTTCTTTCCCGGGGTTTTGTCCCGGGGCTTCCCTTTCTCTTTTTCTACGTGTCCAGTACGCCGGGGGCCCCCTTTTTCTTGTGCCGCGCCGGCCCTTTCCCCCTCCTGTTCCTCTCGCCCTTTCTTTCCCTTTTCGGGGTCCCCGCCGCTCGTTTTGCGCGCTCCAAACCCGTACTTGGGGAATCTCTTTTGGGGGGCCCGGTTTTGCTCCTGGGAAATTTAGGGGTTCTCCCTTCTCTCCTCCCCGCCCTGGCCGAGTAAAGCCGGGGGCCTTCTTCGCTGTTGCCCGGGCCCCCGGGGGCCCCAGCTGTTCTTCTCGCCCGCAGTTTCTTTGCAGTTCAGCTGCTAATTGTGTGCTACCGTCCGTCTTCCTACTCCTCCTGAGCTGATGTTTGGCCCTTATGCCCGATATAAATGCAGGTTTTAGGCGATAGTCGGCACGGAGCGCACGGACCGCACTCCTACATCGCCAGCGGGCCCGGAAAAACCGGGAAATTCTTCCCAAATCAATTTATATGCACCTTTCCCCCCCTTGTTGGGAAAAATTTAGCCTTTCATCACACCCCATTACAGTGCAGGCACCCCAAAATATCTCCTGCCTCCACCTTCCTCAATCATCAAAAGAAAAGGAATCGATGGGAAGGACTACGATACCCACAAACACAACTTACCAGCACTCACAGGGTTAAACACTAACGCACCGCTTTCCACGTCAAAGGGGTTTTTTAAAACCCTTTTATCAAGGCTAGGATTCTAAGACATACAAGGCCCAAAAATTTTTAAGCTTTATTAGAAAAAAGGACAGTGCGATATAAAGTACAAAAAGAAAGGTACGTAAGTGACTACATACATGAAAATTACACCAAAAAAGGGGAAAAAAAAAATCTTAGAAAGACCTGAGCTTAAGTATTTTTCCCCATTCTTGGAGAAAGGGAAAAAAAAATGGATCTCGGCTCCGCTGAGGGCAAGCTGCCCCATGAACCAGTTTCCCATTGGGAACATTTTTTTTATAATCTGCACGTCATTCAGATTTCATGCTGCCTAAATCATAGGGAAATTTGTCTCCCGACGGGCTGATTTCTGTATAAAAGGGGAAGGACAATTCATATCGAGTTATGTGTGTCCCTCAATTGCCCCTTTAAAAAAAGGGAGGGAGTTGTCAAGTTGGGATAGCAATGGGACTGAGTCATTCTTTGAAGTTGATAGACACTCCAGACCCCATATCAAAGTAACCCACTTGGTGATAACCTGTTAATCCCATTTAAGTTTTTTAGGGTTTTATGACAAGACCAGACTTAATGAGTTTGAGTAAAACAGTTTTACAACCAGGTTAAAGGGAATGTGTCATCAAAAAATGACTTATTGTGCACCTCACATTTTAATGTTAAACACATTTTTCAGGAATTTTTGGTTATGTTTTTTTTTAATTTTCCATATCACTTTCAGTATTTTTTTTTATTGATTTTCAAGTCCTGCAGTTTTCACTTTGGCCACTAAGCCTAATAATTGTCTGACACTTCCTGTTATGTAGAGGGAGATTTTCAGTGTCTGCTCATTATCAGCACAAAGAGGGTCAAACTGAAAGGAGACACCAGTGTGAATAGATAAGACAGGTTCCACCAGTCACAAGAGGAGATGTCACAGTTCACCCTTTCACCTCCCTGCACAGTGATTTCTTCCTAGGTCACACAGCATGACTTGAGAACTCTCCTATACAAGTCTATGGGACAGAATCAGTCTTAAGGCTCCTATGGGCATGAAGCTGCTGTAAAGTATCTCTCTGACTGCTGTTAAAGCAGCGCAAGCAAGAATGTCTTCCCCACAATCATATATAGATGGACGAATTGAGAAATCTACAATCGGGAAATAAAAATGACTGAGAGGAAAAGAAAATGGATCAGGGTCTTGATTTAATAGGTAAAAAAAAAAATTGGCAACAAATTCCCTTTAATGACTGCTTGAGTAAACAGCCTGCAGACGAGCAATACAGCTAACTGACTTGTAGATAGGGGGGGCGATCTACCTAAATACACTTTCTTTTATAATATTATCACTGATCATGAACAGATCTTATTATAATATCATCACTGCTTCTTAGTGATCAGTTGCTTTGAGACGCTCATTTGTCCTTAAACTGTTAGATGGACTGTGGTGATGGAGGGGTTTTAACAGCAGGAAACAAGTCTACATAGCTCTAAAGGATTGAAATGCCAGGAAGGAAGATAAACTTTTGTGCTGTCGATAAGACACAGCAGGGAGTGACGTTACCAGCCCACCCACTGCTTGAGAAGAGAGATTTGGTCAATAACCTAGGAACCCTTTTCTAAACAAGCGCAAGATAAGAACTGCTATAACTCTAAAATGAAGCAAAATCCGTAATAATGTTAATAATCTTTGTTTTCCTTTGCCTACATGTTTAAAGCTAGTTAATGTGGTGAGAATACCCCTTTAATGTTTTCGCTGAGGTGGGTAAAAATACTCCAATTCTTGGCTGGACTAAACTGACCCCAGAAGCTGGCAACTCTGGCCTTTATGCTAACTGGGAAAAAAATTAGCATTTTTCCAGTATGTCATATTTTGTATCTGCCCAACAGTGCTGGGGAGCGGAGGGTGCCTGTGTTTTGTGTTGGACACCCAGAAAGTGCTGGGCAGCCCAACTTATCTAATAGTATGGGTGTCACTAATAGGTTGTAAGCCAGCATGGTGCACTACACGTATCTGTACTTATGGCACTCTTCTGTATCGCCGTATTTATATGCAATTGTAGTACCAGCAATCACCCTACAGTTAGTGTGTGAATGGTTGTTTTATTGGTATTTGTGCAATCTCCCCATGCATTATACTGCGGCTTTTCTGCATGCTGGTATGAACAGGAGTCAAGTTGGTGTGCAGTTTATCATCTAATTGTTCCCGTAGCAGTGGGGGGTATGTGAGCTTTTGCTCAAGCAAATAGCTGCACCTGCTAATTTTTTCCCAGTTAGCATAAAGGCCAGAGTTGCCAGCTGCTGGGGTCCGTTTAGTTCAGCCATTGAGCTGTGAACATGCCCCAAAGAATTGGAGTGTTTTTTGAGTAAGTAATGTCACATTTTTTGTGGGTAAAAATAGAAAGAAAATGGCATACTTCTCTCCCAGTTCCCCTCCGCTGCGCCCTGGGATTCGCTTTTCTTCACTTTTTGTGCAGCGTGCTGTCCAACAGCAGAAACCTGCACCTTGTTCACTCCACTATGGAGAGGAAGCATCTACTGATGGACAGCACATGGCCCGGGATTTTTTTATTTTTTTTTTGTGGCGGAAAAATACATTTTGGTTCACAGTGTAAACTACATCATAGGTTTCCCATGCAAATGAATATGACTTGGATTTCATGTGTATTTTCATGCTGAATACGCGTCAACTTATTCTTCAATCAAATCCGTAATATGAATAAAGCCAGTGGGGAATTGTTGAAGCCTATAGTCCATACGCAGCTAACCTTTTCTGTCCCCCACAGGCTGCACTAACCAGAAGGGACTCCTAGCTCGCCCTAGTGGTTCTGCACCTTTGTTTTCAATGATTAGAATCAAAATTCCACTTTTTTTCTTTTTTTTTTTTTTTGCTTTAGTCTAAACACAACATGAGCCTTCCATCATGGGCAACAAAAGACGTCTTGAAACGACTAAGTGATTTAAAGGATTTCAGCTTCAGGTTCCTCTTTGGCATCATCGAGCAAGAGAAGAAAGCGCGTTTGCAAGGAGGTAAGAGAGGAACAGTCAAACAGAAGCAAGCCACAATCTAATGTAAATTAAAGGGGTGTTCTGGGAGTTGAAGAAGCTTAATCGTCAGTCGGGGCCTGATTAAAAATAGAAGCGAATCAAACTAGTCTCCCGGACGCTCCCCTTCATCTCGGCTGTATCTGTGAACGTTCATCGCGACCGTTGTGGCCTGTGCTCGGCTGTACCTCTCACCTGAACGTTCACAGATACAGC